>BGZK01001399.1:0-159253 GCA_005406025.1 Eumeta japonica
AAAATTTATCTGTGGACCGGTACGGACATCAGTCTATTTCTGGTGTTAATGATTTGGTAGTCTGTTTCTAGGTAATTTAAAATAATTACAGTATGACTTTTGATATAAAATGTCATTCGAAAAGAATAATCAATATTAGGGCAGGACGCATAAAAACAAAAATTATAGATACATAGAGTATTTTCAGTTTTTATATAAAACTAAAAATAACCACCTTTGTACAATATATGTGGTCTACTAAAGTTAATAAAATAATAATTAATCTATATTCTTTTGCAAATTAATATACATCTTGTATAGATACGACCCTAAGCATCGACTCGTCGGTTCCACTTTGTCTGGCGGTGTGCGAGTTCTGCGGCCTTATGCGACATGTTGTGATCATCCGATGTGTGGAGTCACCTTTAACTCCATAGCCGCCCACGAATTCGCCGGTTTATTTATAGTTAAGGCGATTCGGAGATTAACCTTTACGACTCGGGATTACATTCGTAAAATCGGCTTATTTCTTGTTATATTTTACTTGTTAAAACTTTGGTCATAAAATAAGAAAATCCATAGAATTATCCGACTGACTGACAAAAATGTGAATAAGTTATAAATATCACTCTCCATTTTGACGGGCGTTCGGTATAAAATCATTTCTTCTTTGTATTTATGCATTTATTACTCGGGCTTAAAGAAGATTTGTGACCGAGTACACTTCTATATATCTTTTGGTGCTGAGGAGACAACGATTGAATGCGTGCGTATACCAAGAAATGGATGTATGTCTATACTACAGTAGATAAGATCACAACGCTACACACGATTTCTGTCTAAGAATGATTGAGGAGACCCTCAGAACGATAAAATGAGTGAATTGCCCGTTGTAGAAATTAAACAGGTACAAGCAGTCGATTCATGTGCATAGTCAATTTTTACATGACCGACAATTTTTACATGATCGATCGCCTTAACAAGACCGACATTAACCACTTATTAATTATTTTTCTATGTGGTCATCGCATCTACTAAATGTTTTATCATTATCGTAAAGACCACATGTGTCCTTATATGATAATTCACCGACTGGCGTAACTTGATAGTTACATCAATCGTTGAATTTTCATATCAGTTTGATATCCATTAAACATGTCAATTTAAGGATATATTGTTGTTGTTTATTATCGCGGTCGCTACATCACATCCACGAGTGGATTAACCGAAGCAGGGCGTTATTCGTCGTTCGTTAAAGGATAGCATAGGTTGTTCAGTAAATGTGTAACATAAATTTATGGGATCATGATGCAGCATGGTGCTATCCATCAAGGTGGTGAAGCTTTCACCGGTTTGATGGATGACAAACGGCTTTCTCCGCGAAAGCCGGGCGGCTAAAAAGTCAGCGTGTTGATTTCGAGCCAAAATGTAACGAGTTCGGTGTAGACGAGCAGATCGATTAGTTTTTTGACTCAAGCCATATGAAAGTATTTGCCCGTGTCTCGGTGCAGCCGCCGGTTTTGCACGTTTACGTAGTAGACTGACAATGGTTATTGTTGGCCGCAAACGCCCGCGAAAACATTCAGGAAGTATTTGTCAACAATGTGGAATGACGAAGGCGTGACAGCAATAACATTGTTATTCGAGCTATGAGGTAAATAATAATTATTGCGCGAAAAAATGTAAAAAATATCTTCCGACTTAAATAAGTGCAAATATGAGCTAAGTTTTTTTTTCTATTATGGTGTATCATAATTTAGTCATTTAAATTCTTTACTGTTTACTTTATACACTAAGAGGCTTCGAATAATATTTTTAATGAGATATAAAAAACAGTTACATAGTTATGCTAATATTTTACGGTTTTATTATTTAAATATTTGTAATAATTAGTTAAAGCAAATGGAATCCAAACATGAATTGATAATCTTAACAAAAAATATTAAAATCAAACTTGAAACAGTTTCTTTTGTCTTGGTCGCAAATTCAACATAAGTTTATGCCCTAATGATATTGACGTGGGCACGAAACACTTAAAACATCATTACAATTCCTTATTACGATTTGGCTATAAAATCAGGTCGACCTTATGCGTTTATTATGTAATTTTACTGATATTAGCTTGCGATGTTACAATGGCAAAGCCAAATATCAATTTTGGATCCTGAAAATAAACCTTGGCTATCTAAATTAATAGTCACCAAACGATAATCGCACTTTCATATTATAAAGTTTTGTGTCAACAGAAAGTAGGACGACTTTTCTTTCTAAAACTTTTTACAAATAGGTGATGCGTAAACATATATATGTATAAACAAATATGATAAATTTTGATATAATATTCATTGTTCCTAGAAACAATAAAATGAATATGATTATTAAATTAAATCATATCTGGAATTGCGAATCTGGACTAAGCACAGGGCAAGATTATGTTTTATATTATTAGAATACATGTACTGTAATTTTCACTTCTTATTTTTAGTCCAACCCTAGTATTTATGTCACTTCCTACAAATTTTTGAGGCTTTTTCGTTTCTTTCAGTATAAACTTTAATAGATCTCAGTAGGGCTAATAAAGACTCCCATCACCTCCTTTTAAATTCAATTTTGAGTAAAAGTGATTCCTAAAATTAATTTTGCGTTCCATGTCTTTCTTTTAAAGGATTTTAATTCGAACAATCGTTAAAAGGAGAACGTGGCGTGCAAATTTTATTTTAACAGCACCTTTTTGTTAAATGTCTGTTTATACGGCAATGGTGGAAGACTCAGAATTGTGATATGTTTTTTTGAATTAAAAAAAATGCAAGTGGCACTCCGGGAGTGCCGATAAAAGTAAAAACTTGAACAATGACGTGTGCATTTTTTGAATCGTCATGAAATATTCTACTGTCCAGGAAATACTTTTAAATGAAGTGCTTTTTTATTCATTATTACAAACTACTACTATAAAAATTATATTACAATTTTCATTTAATGCGTTATTGTACGTGAAAAATAATGCATATTATTTTACATACAAAAATATCAATCTATTACTTAAAACATAAATTTACAAATGCAATACGAAAAGTTCCAACATGAATATAAATGGATGTTGTACGTATATACACGATATATGTTTATATTATATAATTATATAGCTATATTATCAATGTATTTCAACCCAAACTCAACTCTCGTGTAAACGGGGCCAATATATGCAGATACTTATATACAAAGGTGTGGGTTACGGTAACAGTAACAGTGTCGTGAGTTCAATGGTTTTCTCCCATCTCAAAAATGCCCAACGCGCCTAAAGAAATTTTCACTTCAAAAAAGAACTCATGATTTTTGGGTTATGAAACATTGTATCTATTGCTAGTTACACTAAAAAATATATTTTACGATAAAATTACTGCAATACTAAACGCAGCTCCACCTAAAACATTCAAAAGCACCGTAGGCGCCGACAAAGCCGCAATCCACGCGCACCGCGCCGCTTTGCTTTATATCAAACGAAAAATATTCAGTTCGCGAGAAACACTGTTTACCAATTCATATAATCCTTCGGCAACTTCGGCTGAAATTTCAACGGGCAGCCCGATCCCCTTTCACCTTTCTCCGTTGAATATTTCAAAAAGTCTACCGCGGGCATCGTGCCCGGCGCACTTCTCTAATGATAAATTCAAATGGCGTCCCCCGGGTATGGAGGAGCACAAAGCAATCAGAACAGCACCACCACAGGAGAAATGCTCCTGCGCACCCCACAGTCGACCAGTTTCTTGGCTTAGAGGCGCAGTGGCCAGTCCTGACCAACCAGCGAGCATTCCACGGTTTTGATTCCATATAGAAAAATATGGTACACAATGTGTTATTTTACAATATACACGTATTGCAGAATAACATCCTATCAACGTTTTAAAAAAATCGTTGCACCTTTTTCTCCTCATACATTTCCAAGACGTCGATTGCAACGATCAGTCTTTAATTTAAAGTTCTATAATTAAACGGCTGATCAACGTTTAACATTGTTAGGGCCTCTTCCACAATCCCTTTTTAAGCTGACTTTTAACAAAAAGTCAGTTTTAAAATAGTTTTAAAAGTAATTTTTGGTTCCACGTCCTCCTTTAAACGGTTTTTAGCTCTAACAACCGTTAAACCGTTAAAAGGAGGACGTGAAAGGCAGATTTTATTTTAAAAGTGACTTTTATTAAAAGTCGCTTTAAAAAGATATGGTGGAAGAGGCTCTTAAAAGCTTAACAGTTTTAGTCTATGAAGTATAATTTTTAAATACAAAAACTCACATAAAATATACAGTACATTGAGCGGCCAAGGTGTTGCCAAAGAATTAAATACAATGATTCCGAATTGAGTTTATCCTGTCTTATTTTTGATATAAAATTGCATAGTTTTGGATAGAAATTTATTGAGTTGTGAGTGTAAAAAGTTATTAAGACGGCTATGCCATGGTGAAAAATATTGAAAAACAAATTAAAAAAAAATGAGCTTTTGAAACGGACAAGTGAATTTATTAAATTACAAGATTCAGTAATTTATTGACAACGCCAACATTTATTATTATATGTATCTATATACCGACGTTTCAACAATGTAATGCAGAAAATAAATGTCACCTCAATCAGAAGGAGGTATGGGGCATACGCGGGTTCAGTGTGGACTTTCAGAGGGTTGTTTGTATGGAGGGCGACGAATTTTAAAATCAAGTAACGCCGGACGAAATCAACTATCCATGCAAAAACAGAAGTGGGTTACCTCACGTGCTTCGGAACATTTTCCGGTTTTTTTTTCAGAACTAGGGGTGGGGATATCTTAACCATGGTATCGATACAGAATCATATTCGTTATTAACATTTTTAATCAATTTATTTATTATGAAATTAACAAT
The DNA here is from genome assembly GCA_005406025.1 of Eumeta japonica. Lineage (NCBI taxonomy): Eukaryota > Metazoa > Arthropoda > Insecta > Lepidoptera > Psychidae > Eumeta > Eumeta japonica. The sequence continues at coordinate 4,868 of BGZK01001399.1, forward strand.
TTGAACCCATACCATTCATAATGTATTGTAATTACTTGGAATTGGTCCTTTATTTCCATCGTTAACGTTAGTGTCTCTGAGCTTAAAATCCATTTCGTTATTCATACAATGTTCGGATTTTAATGGCAACTTTGATGTTTAATTTCATGTAAGCTTTGATGTCGAAATCAGTTTTTCTCGTGAAAATCGTTTAGGTTTTTCCTATTTGGAACTTTTCAAAATATTTAATAATATATAATATGATTGGAATTCTTTGTATTTTCTTCTATCTCATTTATTGTTTTATTTGTAATCTTTTGAAAAATTCACTCCACTCTGTATTAATTGTATTTAAATATTTGTTAATAGGTATACTATTAACAAGTATTTAACAATAATTAACAGGTTTAATTGAACACATTTATTCACATGGAATACATATTGCATATATATATATATATATATATATATATATATATATATATATGTGTGTGTGTGTGTGTGTGTATGTATGTATATATGTATATAATTCATTACAAACTTGCACTAGAGTGCATCAACTTCTACACACACTTAACCGATTACCAAGAAAACAGCGGCAAATTTCGCATAAGCTACCTGAGTTCGGGCCTAGAGCAGTCAGATATTAGGGACGTCTAATCATGTCAAATATAGTGAAACAGGAAAGAATTCTTGATAATGCATTGTACTCTATACTTTTATTGACACTGTAGTACATCTCTGTCAAACCGACCTAACTTTTGTACGGATATTAATAAAAGTTGGCAAGACAGTAAATTCGTATCGTACGGCCATTGATATTTTTTATACATCGATGCACATGGCTCAGTGAAAGATGCTGAGAATTTGCCACATCGGCAACGCCATAAAGTTAGAGCTTCTGTCGGGCCACGTTCATATTGTGAAATTAGGAGAATGCCTTAGGATCGGCAAATTCAGGGCAGAGTACCTAACACTTTTAAAATACCTATTGTAAAAATGTTATTTAGCTCTCGTAAGAATTATGTCATTCATATATTCAGACTTCGGTCCTATTTTTCGTACTCCAGAATCTTACAATTTTATGTATTTGAAGCTCCATATCTCGATCGTTCTTTCTGGATCTGTTTTTCAAACAAGGCAGGATCGAAGTATTTTTGGTTCTATATATACCTAATATTATTTAATATCGGTGTTCTAATTTTCAATACTTACACATTTTTTATGGTATTTTCGAAGGGCAAACGAGCATACAAGCCAACAAATAGTAGGTGATCATCGCCGCTCATAGACACTCGCAACGTCAAAGGAATCGCCAACGAATTGCCGGCCTCTTTGGTAGGAATAGGATATTTTACGGCGGAGAGAGTGGGTTAATAGAGGGGAAAGTGTGTTTATGTACAGGAAGTGGATCACCGGAACTCTCACTCATTAGACGTAGTGCGTATCTCCGTGTATCTTCACCTCTGTATTCTGTGAGAATGTGATATCTCATAGGTTGATCCGGCCCATATTCGTTCTTTTATATTATTTTAATTTTATGGTGATACTAATTGAAATAATCTATGCAATTTCAAACCAACCCGATCTCTATAATACTCAAACAATTTTATGGTCCAATAACAAAATAAAACTCATTGAAATTCATTTATCTCGTTAAAATGTTCTTTATCTTGGTTTAAAATTTCATATCTTTTTTGAACCACTTTTCTTTTTTTCTTCAAAGTGAAATATGAAACGAGGGAAATTCGCAAAAGAATCAGGAAAGGAAATATAGCTGATAAGATCAGCGAGCTAAAAATGACAATGAATAGGGACACCGAGCTCATAGAATGGATAACTGCTGGGGAAGGGAGGTTCTTGAGTGATGACCGTGAAGTGGAGTGTGTAGGACGGTCTCCCACTAGATGGGCTGATGACCTGGAAAAAGCCGCAGGACAAGGGTATGCCGTGGAATGATAATTCTAGTTCTAGGGTTTGCGTTCAATTGTGGACGTCCAGTGGTAGATCGAATGAAAAAATTTCCAATTTTCTAAAACCCGCGAGAGGTATCGCAGTACAAGCGGTCGGAACGAAGTTACTTTTACTATTTATCATGTATTAAATAACAAGAATAATTAAGTGAATTAACGTTTCTTAAAACTCATTAAGTAAAAAACAAAAAGAATAATTGAAGAAACGTTAATAAATTTGTAATTAATACATTTTTCAAAGTTATGAAAATAAACATATTATAAATAGTTATTAGAAAAAACAGTTTAGCAAAAAGCTAATACTATAAGGTATTCTCCGGTCACGCAACCTTATTACTGCTCGCAGCCGATCAGACGAGAACCCTGTATTCGCCGATGGCGACTGACGACGCAAAAGTTGACTACAAGGAGCTTTATAATGCTAACTACAGCGTAAGTAAGTATCGTGACCGTCGATGTTTTACAATGTTTCCGGCCTAGGTCGCATTCGCCAAGTGTCCGGTATATTCTGTGTTGACGCGCTAAACAAAATCATAGCGTGTAACAATAACCAATCGATCTCACCGGCGATTGATCGTTCATTATTGCCGCCCGTTTTTGTAAAAAGACAACGTAAAAACATAAAATTAATTCGTTTTCTTATTACTTCGCTTCCATAATCCGATTAAGAACTCCATTATGGAGAGCTAATTTTTATTAGAACCGGATTTGCAAAAAACACTGCCCACAGTTCGAACTTCCTTGTTTTATACGTTTCGGCGTTAACCCTTCGAGGGCTTTCCTAATTCAACATCTACTAATAGAATCTCGCTTTTATAAGTCGACAGCGCCATCACTTCTTTGGCGGGCGGACGGAGGGCGCGGGGGAGGCAAAAATCCCGGAGCTTTGACGTTGACAAAATTAAGTAATCACAAAGACATCGCCGGATAAAAATTATTTGCGACGGAAGCCGCAGAAATCACGGAATATTATTGAATATTTTAATACGAATTTACTTTGAGGAATTAATTAAAGTATAACGGTGCATCTGCTCTAACGTAATAGAGCCAGGTCGAAGTAAATTCTATGTAATCATTGTAAAAGACAAATTATAAGAAATCAAATGTGCATTAAATTGTGTTGCTTTAACGGTACTGAGAAATGTGTCAACCCTTTTATTGCAACTGTCAAGCTGATCAAAATTAATCTAGCAATGCCATTTCATTATTAGGTCCCGAACAAAAGGCTAGCAACAGATGTTTGACAGGCCGAAACCTGGAAAATTAATAAGACCGTATTGATAGTCGGACTGTGAATACAGTCAGACTAACTTGTTAACTTGGAAAGCTTTATTGACTTAAAGCATTATTAACTTACAAACACGCCGTGCGTATCGCGTCTGGCCGGTAATCGAATACAGAACTTCTCGCGTCAAAAGCATGCATCGTAGCTGCTAAACTTAGAGCGCGTGGCTCTGGTAGTGTCATGACAAAAACTGCTAAACCGACTTCAGTACAAAATTAATAGAGTCCTTCGAATGTTATTAGAGAGTCCTTGTGGATGTTTTGGAGTATCCTGGGCGCTGGATTTGCTTACGATTAGAGTACTGTAACTTGAAACGCGATCAAATTTTGTTCGGATTTGTTTTTTAGGTCATATTCATATAAATTTGATTTGAGTACAATACATTTAAATTTGAAAGAATGAACCGGAAGTTTCTTGCTCGTCCTTTTTAGGAGAAGATCGCTTTCTGAAGGTGTCGTATAAGGTAAATCCTTATAATATTGTAGCGTGTTTAAAGTATTATGTTATAGCTTATGAAATAAGAGTACTTGTGAAGTTTTGAATATGTGCGACTCAAAATCGTGAGCAGACTAATTGAATCGAAATAATCCTGTTCACACTCCCAATTTTTGGTAGTAAATTTGTACGTAACATAACATAAAACTATAAATAACTTTAATTATCCAAGTACCCAACAATCAATCATATATTAAACAAAAAACATTTACGTAGTGCTTGCTGCTTCAATGTTCATTTTCATTGCTATTATTTTTTTTCTTACATAATATCGATGATTAACAAAATTAACAACTTTTGCTGTTAGAATAGTTTCTATTGCACACTAAGACTTGGAATTGTGTTAGCCGTCTAATTTTTCACACAATAAGACTGAATGTTTTTACTTTATTATATTTTATTATCATATCTTCTCGTAATGCAGTATTATAAATTTAAATTTACGTGCGGAAAGTTAAAAAAATGCATTAAGATTCAATGGAAAATTGAATCATTATTGGTTTAACCACTTGTGTGTCATAATAAAACATATAACCTACGAACAAATGGATACATAAAAACAGCCTTCACCTTCATTGCATTGCACCAACAACCTTCATTGTAGTTCAAGTAATGTTCGGTACCTAATTTCATCAAAATCTATGAATTCGCTTAGCCGTAAAAACGTAACAAACGGACATGCACAGCAACTTTCGCATTTATAAAATTAGATGGATGTAAGAAAAATGACCAAATTGTTAATATGCATACATAGTCATAAAACAAAAGGTTAAGAGCCTCGACGTGCACGGAGTATCGCGAAATGGGAGTTAGGTCATCCCGTCTACAACAGAATCCCGGCCTCATTCTAAATGCGTAATCCCGGCCCGCGGTCCCAAACAAACATTAACATTCGGCGAGTTGTCGGATCGAAAACTGACGGTGCGGGTAGTTTGTCCTTGAATAATCTACATCGAAATTCACCCGGTCGCAGCCGGCGCGGAGGTGTATTTGATTGCAACAAACATAACATATTCTACTTGAATATGTAACAATGATGATGTGTCTGAACCGTTTTCGATTATGGCGCGGCACTACGACGCTACTGTGTTTAGATTGGGAAGCTCGGCCGGTCAATTGTCTGATGTGCTCTTTCTAGCAGAAAATTGTATGGATATCGAGGGTAAATGAGAATATAACCTTCACAGATAGATAAATTTGAAATTGACACACGTGTGACACGAACAAATACACTTTCAACTAAGATATATACTTGAAACATGGTCAGATACACTTGAGATACAGACAAACATATCGAAGACAGACACATCTCATACACGAACAAATACACCTTTAATTAAGTTAGATATACTTGAAATACGCACAAATACACTTGAGATATAACAGCCATATCCGAGACAGACACATCTGAGACACGTACAAATAGATCTTTGATTAAGATAAACATACTTAAAACCTGGACAGGTGCACTTTAGATATAGACAGCCATATCCGAGACAGACACGCCTGTGACACAGACAGACATCTGTTACAAAGACAATCACGTCCGTACACAGTCAGACATGCATGACGCAGATTGGCAAACCATAGAACGCTAGCTGATTTTGGTCGAAGCATCAAAACCGCGTGCAGTGAGCGATCATGTGTTAAGTATAATCCCGAATGTAGCACAACCATTTAATTAATCCGATCAAAACCTTCACGCCGGCTGCCATTCAGCGGCTTATAGGGCGCCGGCGGGGTGCTCCGATGACGGACTACGATGTCAGAGAGCTCGTCCGTCAGCGTGTCCGTCAGTGCAACGTGATACTTATATGTGGCAATGTATCTTGTCATGAAAATGTTGCTTGTTGCAATTCCTTTCCTTTTAAGAAATACCAAACGAACACCAAATAAACATTGCTATTTTATTAATATTAACACGCTTTTATTAGCTTCATCTGTATGTATGTATGTAACCGACTCCTTTATACTTGATTTTGTCCCACTTTACACCAACAGATTTAATTTAAACTTTGTAAACATATCAGGAATCGGTGACAATACAATAATTCAATAAGTTTATCCTCTTATCCTGATCAGGATCGCCAGGATCGAATGATTTCGTCACGTCTGCGTGAGAGCAAGTGGCTTATTACTGTTATTAAATTCTATTACTGTTTTGTAATGGAATTTAGTAACAGTAATAAGCACTATTAACACTTCAACTACTGTTGTATTGTTAAAAATTATAAATTTTTACCAATCAACCGAACTAAAAAGTAAAATATAAATATAGTTTAAAAAAACTAAAAAACACGCTTTTAAAGCACATTAAACTAAAAAGTGAAAAATAATCTTTAATATGAACTCAAAAAAATAATGAACAATGACGAAAAATACTAATATTATTGTGGTAAAAGCGTGGGTTGCTCTATACACGAAAAATGTGGCACAAAGCGCCACACTAAACAAATCCACCAACTATTTTAGTCAGTTAAGCGACATTTTAAATGTTTTCACTGAATCCAAAATTTTCGACAATGGAATTTTGGTCGATGAGTGTATTATGAGAAAGAGAAATAAAAAAAATGTTGTTTCAGGGATAATTTTTAAAGAATTTAACCAAATACAATTCCATAAAATAATCAGCTCCCGCCCAAAATTTTGCGTCGAAAACCGCAGTCTAACAAAATCTATTAATTAATGAAAGCTATCAATTTTCATAATTAAAAAAAAAAATATCATCGGTTGATTTAAATAATGAGTATGTAATTTTTAAAACATTGTTTTTATAATATTGTATGTGTACAATTTCTGTGTTGCTTAATTTTAAAAATAATTATAAGATCATGACTTAAATTTAATTCGTTTCGATTTGTATTAAACTCCACAGAATATTGTAAAATTCATCAAAATACAATTACTAAATCAGGAGAAATCGTAAAAAAAAATTGTCTCCTTTTTCGAATAAACTGTAACCGGATCAGCTTATTAAGGCATTATTTACGATATTTTAAATAGTTCTGCTGTCTTAAAAGTTGAAATCGATCAGTTGACTGGATTTTGAATTATCTCAAAAATAAAATTGTCAAAAACTTCTCTTTAATGACTCTAATAAATATCAAATCCATAATTTCTAAACTATAATAAGATTAAATTGTCGAAAAATTTTATTGACGCACAACACAATTCAATAGTCCACTGCAGATTGTGCATTCTCATTATCTCATTACTTACAAGAATGATAAATTGATAGGCATCAGAAAACCGATCCATTTTTTCTGTATATAACTATACCATTTTATTTGTTTAGTTTACGGATCATCACACTACAGCGGCGTACCCTCCCCCCACTTCGTTTCTTATTATTTCAGGCGTACACGGCGGGCACACAGTAAAACCTGAATCACTTCGCCGCGTCCTTCAACGTAACACTCAATACACGTCCTCCGCGCCGGGATAAAGGCGGCAGAGCCTACACGACGAAAACACGCCCCGCACGAAGTAATACACAATTCCGTATCAATATGGGACGAACAGCGTAGCTTGCTACGATATCATCGGCATCAAAATCGAATATATCGCGGAGGGCAACAGAAGGAGAATCGATTCACGATCGCTTGTAACACGTATCGGTTGTCTGAAACGGCGGGAAAACTTCAAATACAATACTAAAGATTACAATGTTTTTTTTTGTTTATTAGAATCGGTCATTTTATAGTCGTGGAAGATGTACAACAACCGGAAATAGATCGGCTTTATATTTACTCTGCGACACAGCCATAACCTGTTAATGTAATTCTCATTAATTTAATAATATATATTGTGATAGGACAGACTTACATTTATCATCTTCGCAAGTGAAAAAGCTATAAATGAGAAAATACATCAGTTCATTGGTTGTGGTCAAATGGTAACACACTGAATGAAATTCTATTTATACAAATGTTGTAATTTTTATTTTATTTATCCTTTAGCCAGTGCAATAGTTGATAATATTTTCGTGTATCAAGCTGAATTCACAAGAAAATTAGACAGAATCTCACTAAAAATTTTACAATAGTGCAATTTTAACAATGAATAAATAACAAGGACAGGTGGTGTCTCGGGGACAACCCGGTCGAAAAGAAGTTCCTTTCGTTTTTTTAGTAGATGTTAACTATAAGCTATATTATAAAATAGTGTTATAAACTATAACTATATTATAAATTGCTGGACTAAATCATATGCTGATTTTTGGGCAAAAATAGTGCTATACTTAAAATATTCTATATCATGCTAACGCTAACATAACGTTAATTTTTGCTGCTTAGCTCCTCGCGGCGTATCGTGCGATAAAAAACTTCGTTTCCAAACGTAAATATGACGTTAGTCTAGATCTAGATCTCTATTTACATATCTAAAAGTCCTATAGTGACCGTGTACGTGACACTGAACACTAAACGATATTAGTGATTGACGAAACTTCTTTCGTCTCACTTTCTAAACACTTGGGGTGATTTTTACTAAGATAAAATCTTACGTGTTAGTGTCATCGACATGCTAATTAATGTTTGCGCGCGCTGCCATGGCAGTATGTATGCACTACGTAGTCTTTTAATTATGCTCAATATAATAGTTGTCACTGTTAAATTGTAACATTAGCATATTACTCGGAGTGCCGATAAATGTGAATAGTTATACTATTGCTTTTAATATATAAATTTCGAAATTTTAAAATGTTAATACTACAATTAATTTATGAATCCGAAAAATAGTATTATTTTATAGTTTTAAGTTTTCACTTCTGTCGACAGTCCCCGATGACTGATTAACTTTTATAACACATTTTATAATAAATTCATTAATTATACAACAAAGTAACAGATATTTGTGAATAGATTCAATTATCTAACTAATGTAATATTAAAATATCTGAATAAAAAAACGAACAATTTACCTTAAATATCGATCACTTCGTTGAGACGCGGTGAATCTGAAACAAAACATAGTTGTTGTCAATAGGTACATTAAGAAAACTATAAGCGATTTGATAAAACAAAATTCCTCAAGTAACATGACATGAACCACGTGTACTAGTCAAAGATTATAAACGTAAATAAAAAGATATCGCTTAATTATTGTATGAAATGTGACTATTATTTTTAGAAGTCCAGCTATTTCACAAAATTCATCTATTTTCATGCATAACTACCGATATATAAAATATAATATAAAAAACTATATTAGTGATGAACATACTCGTCTGGTATCAGGTATATAAATAATACGAACTTAAAATTTTAATGTTGTAACGCTGTGTATTTTTTTAAGGTAGAAGGTGGGAGGTGCATAAGTATTGAGAAAGAAACAGGTAGAGGCGAAAGAGAAATACGAGACGAGAAAGAGAAGGATACGGAATAGAGAAATCTGGATTGACAGATCAATGAGGGAAATGGAAAAGGAAAGTGAATTTGATAACATGATCACGATCAATCACCAGAATCGAGGTTTGAATGAAGATCAAATTAGCGATCAAACTTCCTTGTCCACTCTAGAGGATTACAGAGTAAAAGCTATTATTGAAAAAGGTCGACATGTGCAGTAAAAAGCTGTCGCAACTACATTGGTTTTATGAAACCGAGTCCGTCTTACCTTTTACGGCCAAATGAGCAAAAAATTAATCTTGTTTTCTAAATAAATTATTTAATCGGAAAAGAAGGCGAATTTGTTATTGTGCGAATTACCCGGAAAGATGGAAGATTTGATACGATTTTAAGATGAAAAGAAAGCTTCAACAGGTAAATACTTATTGCTAAAATATTTATATAGACACATCCAATTTTGTAATTTACAATACATATATTCTGCTGGTGAATAACGCTCTCCTTAAAGCACGTATTATTGTGAAATCCTTTACAGTGGATAATGCGCGCTGGGAACTTCGTATGTAGGTTTTTTCCACGAATAAATCATAATTTAAGTATCAGTTGATTCTTTAGGGTTTTGTCACCGTCCTAATTTATAAACATGGTTATTTATCGTCACGTATTCGATTGATACACAAACGCGTTGTTTACTTAATTCCTCGATAGTCAGATTATCCAGGACAACAGATTTGACTTTCGCGGGAGAATAACAACTAAATAATTAACTAAGTAAATCTTTTGGTTTTTGAGATAATTAGGTTTCGCTAATTAACCCGCTAGCTTGTACCCGGCTCTTTCATTTATACAAACAGTCTTAGTGCATTTGTACATACAGAATTATATAATTGTTTTGTTTAAATTACTTAAAATAGATATGTTTCGTGTACTCATGATATGCATATACAGATACATTTATATCATTATTCTTACGTAAACATAATTTGAAAAAAAAAAAACTCTTTAACAGCATAATCATAAAAATTATAATAATGATAATATAAACTCACACCTATTTCCTAGAAGGGTAGACAAAGACTACAGATTTCCGCATGGTACGATCTTTGCATGCCTCTCTTGCCTCGCTGACATCCATCAATCTTTTCATGCAAGCTCGTCGGTTGCGGGTGCTTAAACTTTGGCCCTTTTTTAATATCCCACCAATATGGTTTGCATAGAATTTTCTAGGGCAACCCTTGTCGACATTTACATCACACACATTCCCTCTATAGATTTGTTTCATAATTCTACGTTCATTCATCCTTTCCAGATGGCCAAACCACCGCAACATACCTTTTTCTACTGTAGTCACTGCATCTTCCTTCAAAACACACCGCTCTCTGACATCACCTTTTCTACATTTATCTTTCCGAAATACTCCACAAGTACTACGCAGCGATCGCATCTCCACTGCATTGATCCTACTTTTATTTTTCTTCTGCCATACCCAGCTTTCACTACCATACATAAGCGTAGGGATTAGAACCCCATTATGAATAGCCGGGCTCACTTGTCGTGAGACGCTTTTACTATTCATAATAGCGAGCAAGGCCCCATTCACTTTATTTATCGCATTCATTCTCCTTCCGATATCTCTGTCATGTTTATCATCATTTATAAACGGACTACCCAAGTATACAAACTTTTTCACTTGTTCGCCTTTCTCACCTTCTATAAGTATATCGCATTTAGTCGTAATTTCGCCCCTTTTAAACGCCATCATCTTAGTCTCACCGACATTTACTTTCATACCCTTTTTCTTAACAGAATCTTTAATTTTATGTACTATCTCCTGCAGCCCGCACGCCGACGGCGCAAGGATTACTTGGAAACAGATCTGCGAACAGGATCATGAACGAGAGTGTGATCGGTCGATATACAAAACGAAAGAATTAATCTCTGTCCATGCGAACGGGCAGGCGAAAACTGGTGATAATTAAAACCTAAGAAATATCTATAGCATTATAAAAATAGAGTATTACCAGATCAGAAAAAATTGTAAAAATCTCAACGATAAGGTTTTCGATTTGATGCGTGTATATCTTATTAGTTATGCTAATTGTAAGTATGCTAATCTTTCAAAACAGCTGGTTTCATTTCATATTTCAAAATCATTATTACATCTAAAAAAATATAATAAGAATTTTTTATGTCAATAAACAATAACATAATCAAATAATTCAGAAATAAAATTAATTTGTATTCCATGATGAAATACAATGTTACTCTATTTTGAAAAAAATAATTTATTAATTTAATTTTTAATATAGGAAGAGTAATTTATTTCCTTAACAAGAAAACAATATCAGGATAATAAGATAATTACATTTTTTATCCTTAAAAGATTTAAGCACTTATATCAACACCACGAACAATTGACCTGATTTTTCTCTGAAACGAAGAGCTTTACTCTGATAATACAAAAAAAAACAGAAAATCTCAAGCGAGCTTTCGACATCAGTAATTACTGAAGCATTCAGTAAAAGCTACATCCCACCAGCGGGCCCGACCGCAGCGGGCGGGGCCCACTAATCGTGAGGTCGGCGCTCACTGCTGAAAAGGCTCATAGACCCCCTGAAACTATTCGTTATGGCTGAAAGGGGCCGAGCGCTAAACCGTTTACGTCCCGGCCGCCTATTAGCCAAGATTCGCAAAATAGATTTTCCTGCAGCCAAACAACCTAAAAGAATGTTTCGCAGTAAGACCATTGTAAAGTTGGTGATATGCGATGTCAGCGGAGACAAGATAGATCCGATTAACGAGATACATTTTACAATTATTATTTTAGCTAATGTAACGCATGATGCTAATATGAATCTGTACACCCGTTAAGTAGCGAAGTTACTGGTTATTTAAGGTTCAGAGACTCGAAGTAACGATCTGAAAATGATAAATTTGATAGACACACTGGAAACTAATGCTCATATGTGAGGTTCTAGAATAAAGCTAATAAAGTAGAATACTGTACTCGATTCGAAAAATTATTTAAATTAAATAAAATCTTTTTTATTTTAATCTAAAAGTTAATAACAAATATCGAAAATTCTAAACTTAGTTCCCCTGATTGCTGATTAATGAAGGGCACTATGAATTTACACAGAGGTTACGCTGCAGGGCATGCTCGCTACAATGACATCGCCGATAATATTTGCATTATTACATTACGGTTGCTACTGCAGTCGACGACGTGAAAATGTAAAAATAAAAGTTAACCTACTGTGGCAGAGCCATGCTGTGGTCAACTTGGCTACAACACGAAAGTGGGTCTGCTCGAGCGGTATATCACATAATACAGACTCCGCTGTATTATTTCATCCGGTGATTGAGAATTCCGGTGGCTTACACCCCGTCCTCTGCTGCTCCCTTCCTTCTCCATCAGCCTACACCTCTCTCCCCAGTTATCCTATTCCTATCCAAAACGCCGGCAATGCCTGATGACTCCTCTGAAGTTGCGATTGTCCATGGGCGACGGTTGCAACTCGAACTCGTATAAAAAATACTTAATCATGAAAAAAAACGCAAGCTGTTTTTTTTTTATTTTTTGAGAGAGAAATGAAATTATTGTATAGTTTTTATTATTTTATAGATACTATACATTGAAGTAATAACGACATAGTCGTTAGATTTGTTGGCAAAATTAGCATTTTCATCAGTTTTCTACTGTCATCAACTTAACGTCTGTTAACATTTGTCGCCGTCTCAAACTTTTCATCACAAGCCTTGACAAGAAATAATAAGATACCAAGTTTATATTCATACACGTATATAATGTACAGCGTGGACAGTCATTTTTTTTGAAACCGTTTTTTTTTCATGATTTTTTTTACGTTTTATTCAATTTAATCTTCATTTTCGACATGGACACATAAGTATGCATGTGTAGTTTCGATCGTAAAAAGGATATTGTTAGTGATGTATAATTATTCAAAGACAAACATTTGTCTGTTCTGCATATATGTCATGTCATTCCGAGCGCTTGCCCCGCGGGACGTCTCTTGTCTTACGTCACATTCAAAAAAAATACTGACGCTACGTACCGTATTTTGAGCGGGGACACGCCTCGCGATCTATAGTCGCCTATGTCTTTCATTGCGAAATTAAAAAAAAAAAACAAAACAATCAAATCTGTACATTTGTATGAAAATAATGAAAACTATTTTTTTTTGAAACTACTGAATGTATCGGTATGTGACTTTGATTATTCGACGCGGAATTTGGGGATTTTCATTTTTAGTATTTTTATTATTGTCTATTTTTCTAGTTTCATACACTGCTTCCCATGTTTTTATAACTGTGTCCAGCGAAGCACGGAGGTGGCGGCTAGTGTTAATATAAATATGAAAGTATGTTTATCTTTCAAAGCAGGCTCAAATCGCTTTCAGGATAGTACCTAATCAAATTTTGAATAGAAGTAGATTGAATAGTTCTGGAATAGGTAATAGAATATTTATTATACAAAAAAGAAAATTTGTCAATATCAGAAAAAGGATAATTGAGAAGCGGGAGAAAATGTAAATCATAACATAAAACAATCATTGTCCATTTTTAATTTCTCTACAGAGAAGGAGGCGTAAAACTGTTAATATTAAATATATTTTTGTTCTATATTAAATAAGTATTATATTGTTTATTACGATTTAATACAATTTGCATATTATATTATACATAAACACAAAAAAAAGATCGTAGTTTATTTAGAAGGTACTGGATACGAATAAAGATGAAATAATAAAACAGAATAAAGCCACGGACGTGTCACTTTCATTAAAAAGTATTGTAAATTGTAGAATCGTGTTACACAAAAAATAAATATTTGGTATAAAATCGACTTCAATGGATCCATCGGGATACAAGAGCCGCGTTTAGCGCTCGAATATTAATGGTTTAATGAAAATTTTCGCGATTGAAAGTCAATAGACCGGGAGACTGTTCATTAACGATCGCTCGAATCTATTTTCTAATCGTGATTAATACGTAATGAACTAAAGCAATGATTGTAATTATATTAGTTCACAGCTCATTCCGGTCCCTATTGTAAGCGTTTTTTTTTTGCCTACGTTTTCAAATAAAGCAATACAATCTAGAACAAGTATTCAGTTAGTATTCTATTTAAATTAGGCTATTAAATTTTATTGTTTCTATAATCGAAGTGGATACTACACTTGAAAATAAACTATATTTATGTATGAGAAGTAGTAGATCGGTAATATTTGACATGTTACGCGACAGTGTACTAAGTTGTACTAGGCGCAAAAAATATGTTTTAATGTTTTGTTAGAAAATAGCATTACATATTTGTAATACGCAAAATCCCTCTTTTTGTCAGATAGTGAGCTTATAGATTTAAAATTACTTATCTGTCGACAAATTCCAATCTAATATGTTAACATTTGCAATTGCAGCACAACATGCAAATGTATTAAATAGCAGAAAAAAGACACCAGCAGAGATACGATAGCCATTTTTTATAAAAAAAATAAATACAACATTTTTTTTGTATGGTACAATACGCCAAAGACCGCCTGCTGTGTTTGTGTTAATACAGCTTGAATGAGCTGCATTGTGTTTGAACTGTGTTGATTCAGTGAACTCAATGAAGCCATGTAGGGTGAAACAGGAAACGCTTTTGGTATTATTTTTTCCCATTAATCGAATTTAAGACTAAGTATGACAAGCTGCTCGCCTGTCCTCTACGCCATGGAGCGTAGATATAAATTAATACATAATACACTTGCAACAACGTCTTTTCGTAATAATTCCTGCAAGTAATAAACACAATAAATAGGTCTATTTATACGCTTATTTGATTTATAAGAAAGATAAGTTAAAATGCGAAATGTATATCATCAATATGACACTGTACCGATGAGTTGAATGTAAAATGAGGTGACGTCCATTAAATGTTTTATTATGGGACGATTCAATTTGTCTCCAAACATTCAACATGATACATAAAAAATATCAATTTTTAAAGTCTGAATAAAGAACATATCAAACTTTTTTAACGTCATTTGCTCTGATCATGGTTTCCCATATAAAACAAGCAATAGGTATTTGTTCGTTTGTTCATATTGTATGCGCTGCAATACAAGCAGTACCGAAGTCAGAATCGAGAGTGGGACTGAGATCCAGAGCGGGATCAGAACCGGAATCTACTAATAGTATAAGAGCTAGCAACGTCGGGAAAACAAGAATTTCAGGTCAGCTGATTTATTGATATGTCGTCTCTCTTGCTCTTTGGGTTAGGGTCTGGGCTGTCTGGCCGGCGGTGGCGATTGCGTTTACCTGTGCGCATCCTATCTGTACAGGTAATGATACTAACTTTTAAAATCATTTTAAGAAGGTTCATTTTAATATTTTAACTTTAGATAAGCAACAAACATCCATCTCTTATTGCCAGACATTTTGTCATTGCTAACAATGAGCCAGACGCCAATTTTGATTTATTTTTTTGAATTAAAAATTCAAAGTATTTCAGTTTGCCTGTAATTTTAATATTGTGTTGTTCAAGTATGAAAAGACCTGAAATTGATTTGCCAGACACTAATTCAGTTGTTAAACCGTGTATTAAAACGACAAAGTCCTGAAAATTCGTATAGTATGATACTATTGGATAAAAAGAAACAATTGCAGAATAAATTGCTGAGAACGAGATAGAAAAAACCCTAATTAGACAAGGTGATTAAAAAATATTTAAATAATTTGATTTATAATCAGTTTTAATATTTGGCTAATACACGGTTTAACAACAGAATTGGTGTCTGGCAAATTAATTTTAGGTCTTTTCATACTTGAACAACATAATATTAAAATTACAGGCAAACTGAAATACTTTGAATTTTAATTCAAAAAATAAATCAAAATTGGCGTCTGGCTCATTGTTAGCAATGACAAAATGTCTGGCAATAAGAGATGGATGTTTGTTGCTTATCTAAAGTTAAAATATTAAAATGAACCTTCTTAAATGATTTTAAAAGTTAGTATCATTACCTGTACAGATAGGATGCGCACAGGTAAACGCAACCGCCACCGCCGGCCAGACAGCCCAGACCCTAACCCAAAGAGCAAGAGAGACGACATATCAATAAATCAGCTGACCTGAAATTCTTGCTCGAAAACGTTGGTAGCTCTTAGACTATAAGATCGAGAGCGGGTTTGGAAGCAAAAGTCTGATCAAAATCGAAATCGGAGTGAGACAAATCGACATCAAAATCAGAATCGGGATCATGAACGAGAGTGTGATCGGTGGATAGGCAAGACGAAAGAATGCATTCTCTGTCCACACGGACGGAGCTGCGGTCGAAAGCTAGTGATAATAAAATCTTAAGAGATATCTATAGTGTTATGAAAAATAGAAGCATTCTAACGCAAACTAAGTCGATAATAGAATAGTTCCAGCAATACTCTTCACTTATTCACTGTTATTATCAACCGAAAACTATTAAAAAGCTTGTCAAGTGTTTTCCGTTTGTCTGTAAAAGTATTACTTACTTTACATTTACACTGTTACTTAATTAAGTGATAAATATGCCTGGTATGTAATAAATATTTTCCAGTGCAATCATACGAATACATTATAAATAAATACGATTTCTGTACATACGTTCGGAGAAAAATAAATTTTATAATCAGTGTCTCAGTTTTTGTTTTCGGTACCTTTTCTCACCTGTGGCCGTTTTGTAAAATTAAACGCGAAATCTTATAAGCTGAGAAGTAAAAAAGCCTTCATACGTTTTAAAAGTTCTCTGAACAATTTTCGACCGTATCGCACAGTCTTGATTTTCATCCGCCAGCTGAGGAACCCTAAAACTTGGAGTGCGACGGGGAAAAAAAAAACGAATACCGGTAACGAAGGCCCGATAAGCGCTCGAATCTATGAGTATCGATGGACGACCGAGTATATCTATCTAGCCCTTAACGTTGAAGGATTGTTTCGCTTAACAAGGGATAGAATCGGATTTGCAGAATTGGAGGGCACTCCGCTCGAGGTTCGACGCGAGAGGACGCTGCGAGCGCCACGACTTTTGTGTTACGAAACGTTCTGATGTGTAAGCATGAAAAACATGAAACGGCGGGGGCGAGGAGCTGAAATTGTTTGTTTAAGACATGAAAAGGGAATTTCAAGCCTTTCGGGATGTAAGCATCGGCATGTAAGGATACGTGAATTTATACACATTCGCTTATATATGTAAGGTTAAGCCTCGTATATTTGTATAAGATTATAAAATGTTGGGCATTATTTTTTCACTATAATAATAATATTGAAATTTACTATCCCATAAATTACAATTTATGAGATAGTAAATAACATAAAACACAAGATGATTGTGAAAAATCCTATGATTTTATGTGTATTGAATGACATAAATTTTTAGGCTAACATTCCACGGCGTCACGAAAAATATTTTTTATAAAAAACTTATAAACAGTATAACTGAGTCAAGATTATCGACGAGCTCAGGAGAGCTTGTTGAATTTTTTTACAAACAAACAGCTCAACAACAACGCTATCGGATATTCTGTAAATCACTATAACCGCCAGTAATAAAGAAATAGTAATGTAGCAGATGGTTGGCGTGCCATATTCTGTTTAATATAATATAATCATAGACACACTAGCACCTGGTGGTGTGTCTGTACGTTGAATGTTTCTATGAAAAATGGAGTAGTAACGATGAGAGGAAAGCAGTACGAGAAAAATCAACGATTTTTATTTTTGGAGTTTACTCCTTAAGAATCGATTTTCATATAAGGCGCCCGGTATGAGAAAAATTTGAGGAGTAAGATTTACTGATGAATCCGCGTTACGTTTTTGGTGCGCAACTTATTGGCGCACCTTTTACTTTTCAATCGCGTGTATGTGTATACTTGTATACTTGTTATTATAACGTAAATAATTTTAATTAATAATAAGACAATATTGTCAAAATAATTTTAAATACTTCTTGATAATATTTTTATAATTTTAATTACAATAAATCTTCGTCTTTTTACTTAAAATTAAAAATACAAAATATTGTAGATAGGTTAAAAAATTTCTTCTCTAATGGTTTTTCATAAATTATTGGTAAAAACAAAAATTTATTCAAAACACTTTCCATAATATTTTAATAATTGTAGTTATAATAAATCTTCGTTTTTTGACGTGACAACGTCTTAAATTAGGTTGCGGCTGGGAGTCACTTATGAAAAAGTGTAACGCTCGGTAACGTTACGATGAGTCACCGAACGAGAGAGAGGCCCGCCGAATGCCTTGCGTCTCTCTCCCACTCAACTATGATCGGTCTGCCGCGCGCGCAGCACTAGAGAATTAGTGCATAGCTTGCAAATGTATTGCAAGTTATTGTATGTATATTTGTATATAAATACGTATGTATGTGTAAAGGTAAAAATAAAATTTTGTTAATATGAAATTCAGTGCGAGATTCTTTGTATAAATTAATGTTTTAAATATAATTCTTTGTATAAATAAATGTTTTAAATTGTTACTATTATTTCATCCTTCTTCCTACTATACGAATGAATATTCACATTAAAATGATTTTACCATTCAAAGTCGTTGTCACGTAAAACTTTCGCCCGTATACCGACTTTACAGGCAACCAATTTTTTTTTTACTAAAAATTAAAAATGAAATAATTGTAGATAGGCTAAAAAAATTTTATCTTTAATAATTTTTCTAAAATTTTTAGTCAAAACGAAATTTTTCAGTTAAATAAACTCTTTTTGCGTATGTTTACACAATCGTACTTAAGAAGTAAACTCCAGTCGTGCGTCGAAGCTGACACACATTTTTTTTTAATCCCTATACGGATTTTTATGCAGTTTTCACTAATAGATAGAGTCTGCCTTGAATCGAAATACTGGCTTTGTTTCATACAAGTCGAATGCCAGGAAACAGATAATTCTCATTCAAAGATCTAGCCTGAGAAGTTACAAGACAATTAATAACTACAAGATATTAAATACAATTTACAAGGCAATTAATAACTACAAAATTAAATACACGGACGAGGCGAGGAAGATTGCAGGTGGTGTGGACCAATGAATAAGGTGTTGCGATAAGGAGTTGCGATAGAATTTTTTTGCGACGGATCAAATTCCACACAAGCAAAGCCGCGAGCAGAATGCTAGGATATGATATAAACTATTTTTTTGCTTGAACATCAGATAAAAACTATTAAAAAATATCTGTACGTAACTTTGTTTGAATCATTTGTTTATTCGACGCGGAATCGTGTGCTTGTTTGCTTATTTATTTATTTTATTTATTATCCCTTTTCTTTTATTTTAAATTTAATTTTCTTTTATAAAACACTGCAAAGCAGATGGTTGACGACTGGTTAACCAGATAAACACGCTGGAAACTATGACTAGTTTGTAATTGCATTGAAGTACTAACGCGGTGATGCTCTAGCTACTCATCGCTGTTTCGGATATACCATTAGTTGTTTCAAAGCACATAGCGCCTTGGCAAAACTAGTCCTACGGTGTCTTTCATCCTTAAATTTTGCTATGACTTCCGATTCGCTCACTCGTTCGTGTTCACTTAAAAACCTTTCTACCCCAGGGGCGACCGCTGGCTCTGAAAGATTTGCTACCCACTGCCACTCGAATTTGTAATTTTGTAAGCTACGTCAATCGCTCAATGTCTCGTTGGTAATTTAACAAGAGCTAATGGATTTTATAGCAAAGTGACGAAATGAATATTGATGCGGCAAATGGACGACACCACCGAATTCCTCCTTTATCTGTTTTCGGTACGTGAAAATTTTATTTATATTATTGTCGTAATTATCTTTAAATTTTATTCTATATACATAACATCGTAAACATATTTTTACTTACTGCACTGGCCGTAATAGTAATTTAAGAATAATAATACTTATTATTCCTTAATTATATGTATTGGTATGCGATAACGGGCGTAAATGCATCATGTTACAACCACAAGATACCGGGTTTGAATCCTGACCACGACGAACGAATTGACAATTAAGTGTTGAATTTAAATCAAATTAACTATAAATTGCCCCCGATAGGCGATCACTACACAGCTGCCAAGACCCGCACAGGCCTAGCATATTTCGGGAGTAAAAAAAGATAAGATTGGGGTACGATATACATCAGCTGCCGGAGAATAACAATCTGATGTAACAAAAGATAGTAAATTTAGGAAAATGAAACTATTATTATATTTACTTACTCATAATTTAGTTTATACATCAGAATAATATATAGGCTCGTCACTTTGTTTGCGTGATCGTAGAAGGAATTCTTTACTTACGCCGATTGGTTATACAGAACGACAATCTTCAAGAGAGATTCAAATTCAATATCGTTTTGGAATCAAAATCTCGAGCAGAACCGGGATCAAAATCAAAACCGTAAGTAAAAACGTTTCGTAATAAATGAAATAGCGGTGTTACGTGTATTTTTGGTATAGGGATATGGGTATTTTTCTGGTATGGAAACGAGAAATGAACCAAGATTAGGATCATAGTTGATAATGACATTAGTTGATGCAAAAAATCTAAGAATTCGTTGTATGTCACGCGGCCGGCACCGCGAATGAATTATATGCATTTTGAAAAGAAACATAATCTATATCGGGACCAGAATCAGATGCTTGACTGCAACGTGCATTAACATGCAGCATGCAACCCACCGCTGATCCTCGAATCTGCCTCTCCACCACGAATCTCTACCTAAATAATTGAATATTGACTCAAGAGGATTGACAGATATCGAACACCTGAGCAAGTGTTAATTTTATAATTATCTTAGGTCGCTAATCGTTATAATGTTAATTTCTACGTACGTTTCATCCACCAGGGTGTAAAGAATGTTAAAAACAACCGACAAATGTGGACAAAACCTCGTTAAGTGAACCTCTGTCATACCATATTGCATGTATTGCGAATCAACACTTAACACAATAGAATACCACAATCGGAATCAAAAGTGGAGCCAGGACGGAAATTGAAAGAAGGTACTGTATCGAGATCACGGTTGAAAAAGTGATAGGTCTGTAAAAATGATGAAAGAATTCATTCCATATCCGCGCGGGTGGAGCCACAGGCAAAGGGTAGTTGTTTATAATTTTAAAATGTACTGTTTAAAGACGTCGAGAAAAGTATACGAAAATCGACGATTTCCGTCTTCTCTTCGAACTTACGGATCCGCAAATTATGAAAAAAAAATGCAGAATTTATAGCGTCACTTGTATTCTATAGAAAAAAATCTTGCCTTTGAATTATCATGCGAAACGTAAAATCGTCGTGAAAACACGTATGAAATAATAAATTGTCTAATTTCAGTTAAGGCTGATGCAATTTTTATAGTACAGAACCATTTTCACGTGAGTCCTATCCGCACTTTTATTTTTAATTTTTACAATTGAAAAGTGTTAATTTTTCGTATAAATACATTTTGATGTAGCTATATTTGGAGTCGTATAACCGGATTCAGCTCAAAATCAGTGTTGTGGCATCAAAAGCTGACCCGTATCCATTTCAGTATTCAACTATTTTTTTTTATAATACACTTGCTGAAATAAAATTATTCTTTTTTTGCAGATTCCCTTTTTTCTTATCTCATCAATCGAAGAAACTGTGAATTTAGAGCACTTCCAGCAACCGTATATCATTGCTGGTAACACGCACTGTGCGTCTTCAGGCAGTGAGGTGTTATAGACTCAAACAATTTGCGTAAATTTCAGCCAACCCAGCTGAGTTCAGATTTTTGCTTGACTTCTATGACAACATTGAACGTGCCAAATCAGATTCTAGCCAAATATGACATTGTAACATGGATTACATCACATATAGCATTTTCTATTTCTAAGTGGTTAACGTTAACGTAATATTAACATTACTAACGCTTATAAATTTAACTTTCGATACAAAAAATATTGCAATTTCAAGCACATTGCCATCGATTCATAGAAGTATACATTACAGTCCTAAGTCAAACCTCCACGGTGTACGATCAAAGTTTGTCCGTGGACCGCGGCATTACCACGACTTAGCTTTGACTCTGTGCTTCCACCGCTGAGAGCAGAACTTTCGTAAGCTTTTTGTCTGCAACACTGGGCTGTGGGAATGCAAAGTCGCCTTCATTTTTGTATAGGCAAAATTCATAGGATTTTTGAGCGGAAATTTCAAATATATAACAAAATAAACGGAAATCGAATAAAAAATTGTTGTAATTCCTGCGGAAATATGACAACACACGAGTAGCAACTTGAAGACGAATTGAGGTCGCTACTCTGTATATTTATATGTAATGTTTTAAATCAAACTCTGTTGTTGCAACACAGCCTTTCTTTATGTTTATGTGCTGTATTAAAATAAATACATTTTTTTTCTATCATACTACAAGCGTAAATGTGCTATGCGTCATCGCATTGATGAAAACAAAAGTAACGGTAGAAATAAAATTATCAAAAATGATTGAATAAAATCGTAATACCGTTATACAAAGGCAGTAGTTGTTAGAACTAGCCGAGTATCACGGCTAAAGACGTGTACGTCAAAAATGACATGGAGTGTCAATAAGAAAGAAAATGGACGAATAAAAAGCCACGTTGTTGACTTTCAACTTTACAAGATGACAAAAGCTCGAATAAGGATGTAGAGGTTATTAAAACCTTTCAAAAGTTACTTACCGACTTTCCCCCTTTCCACCACCAAGTTCTAATTCGTTTCAATTCTGACTGAATCATTAGTGACGGAAAACATTTCGAACTATAGTATTCATTTAGAGTTTAAGCGTGTGAGTTCGCAAGAGGTTATCAAAATATTTAAATTGTTAGACATGAAGAGGACTGTTAACCTTCTTGGTGTTTCCGTTATGATTGTAAACTCCATTAATAATTGCATTACGCTACACTTGGCTTTTATTTTTAACAAGTGTATAGATGAAGTTGAAGGCGTATTTATCGACTTGAAATCGAGAAACACGCGTCAATAAAATATGTTTACACATTAGGCAACCACATAGTTACGGATTTCTTTTAAGGGGCTTTATATACAATAAAGTCCCCATGAATAAGCAAAATTTACTTTGACATAAATATAAGGCAATTATTTAAAAAATTCCTAATGAAAATAATTTTCGAATATTTAGAAGATAAGGAACCACGGGCACAACCAGCCCGACTTCCCACATATATGTTTCATTCTGTAATTATTTTGTACTTTCTGTGTTTGTGTACGATAAATTTAGAAATGAATTTGAATCCTTGTTTTCTTGATAAAAAATGCATTCCGAAGGAGTACTAAAGTGTGAATTCATAAAATAATATAACCTATTTCAAGTGCTATATAATAGATATGTGCAATAAATACATTTTGAATATGGATATGAATTCAACATTTTCGTGTTCACAAAATCATAAAATCGAATTAATTGGACAGCTACGAATGTACGAAGTTTTAAAGTTTTAAAAGATTTCTATTTAAGAAGACAGACGATAACAAAAAGCATCTCATTAAGAAAAAATCTAATGTTTAATATTCATTCGGTACTGAAAGGCAAATTAATCGAGAAAGCCCTTGCACTTCAAACGCATTTCATCATAGCTCTTTATGTTGAGGAGAAATTAATGAATAATAAGGATCCTAGAAGATTGAATCCGAGTTGGATACAAAGGGTTCCTGTGTACAATGATGTTATATACAGACTGAGCCAGACGTCTTACTTGCTCTTATGTTGTTATTTGCATCACCATAATACGAAAGCAAGTAAAGTAGCGAGCGAGACTATTGTCTCGAGTTTGTCGACGGGATGCTGTTAGTCGTGTTCCTAAAAGATATATTCATCTCTTTCTAATTAAAACTTTCCTGATGGTACAGTTATATTGTAGCCTTTTCGTCACAGCCTAAAGCATGTTTCTATTTATAAATTGCTCTCGATGTAACTGTAATGCGTCTATTAATAAAATGTCATTGCCTATACCACTACCAATACTAAATACGACGGTGACTAAAATGTGGCGGTAGTTCAATGGTTAGGAGTATGCATCGTCTTAGAGCAAAAAGTAGCGGGTTCAATTCTGACCACGGGCGAATTGACCAATGACCTTTAAATACAGTCGTATTAAACCACTCACTCCATGCCTCAGGGAGCACATTAAACCGTTGGTTCTAGATGTTGTCATCGAATTGGTGACACCGGACATCTGCCGCCCCAACTCGTACTGACCTAGCGTGGAGAGCTTTATATTTACGCTCATCAACCTGAAATAAAAAGATTATGGGAGGGCATGCCTTAGCAGTTAGACGATTAAAACTGGACACTAGAACCACTGCTGATCCTAAGCCAGTCGTTGTTTTGGTGTCATTTCGACACAAGTTCTGAATTTAGATTCAGTTCCGTTGGCGATAAGCAGAACTTTAGGATTCACTCGTTATTGAAATATACTAGGCACGTACTTTTATTAGTTTCGCTGTAGCAAGCACACTTTTCGTTTTAGGTCCAATATTTGAAAAAAAATCTTAGAAATATGTAGATACATTTATTAAAACATTTAATGCGATCGAACACCTAATCTATTTTTCTTTTAATAACTCACGGCTATCCAAAAGGATAGTCACAAACCACAAACTTCCACACGACATAATCCTTGCGTATCTCCCTTGCTTAACTGACGTCCATCAATCGTTTCACGGAAGCCCATCGGTTTCGCGTGCTTAAAATTTAGCCCTTCTTTGATACACCACCAAATTCTCTTGCATAAAATTTTCTTGTATGCCCCTTTGCAACCCTTCAATCAAGCACATTCAGTGTACATATTTCTTTTGTAAGCTTATTGTCATTATTTTTTTATAGATAGCCACCACTATGTGACTTTTAGTACTCCTTCTAACTTTTATTTCTCCATTTTCTTTCAGATCTCACTGTTCTCACAGTTACTACATCAATCTTTCAGACACTCCATACACCCTACGGGATTCCATCTCCACTGCATTGTTTTCGCTTTAATGTTATTTGTACAACATCCAACTTTATGGATAACTTAACTCGCTTGTCATGGGACGCATACATTATTAATAATAGCAAGCAAGGACTTATTCACTTTATTTTCTATATTTATTTTTGTTTTAATATCTCTATCCTAAATATATTATACTACCTAAATTTCATTTTTCATCTCCCTTATATTCTGATAAGTCATGAGAAAAGTTACATAAAAATGTAGAAAATAAGAATAAATAAAATAAAAAAGGAAATAAAAGATGTACCTTCGTATTGTCATACTTTTGCATAACATAATTATCCATTTCGGTTACTGTCTTCTGCATCTCTCACGCTAAAGGCGCATGATTACTTAGTCATCGGCGCACAGGAAGCATTCGACAGACAGCTCATTCATTTTTAGTTCACACGCATAGTTTTTCAAATCATACAGACAAGTACACGTAATGAGGTTGGACAGCCACGGCGACATTACACTTATCTGATACCTCTATGTATGTTCAATCAATATGCCCCCGTCTATTCTGATGAAGGAACTATAGCTTTACTCTACATAATAGAGCGCCTTTATCAATCCGTTATTCATATCGTGCGTGGACAAAGTTTTCTACGGATTACTTTTTCCATTAGCATTGGCTTTTGAGATCTATAAAACTACACAAGATATTTTGGTCTAAGAGCAAAAGTTTTTTAATAATGTATCATAGAGAAAATTTGGTGCGTAAATCGTCATCCTTTTCGAAATTCCGCTTGTACATTCCATATTTTATTTCTAGCGTCATAAAAATTTTGACATTCAAACAGTGTTTTATGGCAATCTTTTTTGCATCTTTTACATTTTTGATAGTTTTGACATTCTCTACGATCGGAAATTACATTACGAGATTTTTTTTTACAGAAGGAATTTTAAAGCGGCTTATATTTTTTTTCAATGTAACGTCCTTGACGTATTTAAGACAAATGAAAGCTTCATTAATACACTTTCTATTCTTTATTCCTCGTTACGGAACCCAAAAATTCCAAAGCGGTTCCTGCCCGGCAGGACGTTAATTGCGCAAATAATTTATTCACGAACATAATCAAAGAAGGCCTCCCGGAACCGCCGTGGGCTACGGATCCTCGCTGCCAGGACGGATCCCGGAACAAGGATCTTAAGAGCTGACCTCCTCTTAATTAGTATTTAGAATGACGCCTTTGAACTGCGTGAGTGACGGCCCCGTATACTGCATTGAATTAATTAAGCTGACGTATAGTATTAAATTCCACATATTATTTGATGTTATCAACGTGCATGTCATGTCTATGTACACGCCTTAACCAGCGGTTACGGGTAAACAATGTTTCGTGATATGCCAATATATTTACATACATGTTGGATTTGTGCCGGGAGTAGGGTGCCCAATTTCGTACATTTATGCTGCAACAATATGAAAAGCCAAAAACGCATAATATTTTCGAAATACATGAAGATAGTACGTTATTTTTGGATGCAGTTATAATTTAATAATTATCAACTTGTCACTTAGTTCACAGCTTAGACCTTATAATTTTGCCAATTTTTAACGCTTAATATCCTTAGACATTCTAATAATACTGATAATTATCTAACAAAGACACAGCGTGAAACAATGACACTGATAAAGCGACAATTACTTCAAAAGGATAAAGATCAGTCGTAATCCCATTAGAAGACAAAATGAAAGAAAGACCCCAAGTCTCAAATCAAAGAAAAACACGCACAAAATCTCGACATTATAAAAAAACGTAAAACGTAAATACACATTGAAATAATACAAAAATAAAGTTACGAAAAAAAAATAACAAAGTAATTGTGCCCACCACATTCCCTGCCGATTTTCTCTAAAAGCTAAACAGCCGTCACTCGCTGTTCCCTCGTAGCATTTCGCTCCCGACCCTGAAACTCGAGTCGCCTCTATTGGCGTCCACATTACACGCGGACACCCGATACGCCCCCGGGGCCGAGCCCCACAGCCGGGTCCGCGGAGACGCCAGATAATGCCCCCTCCATTTGCGCGGAGCCGCTGCACTGCGGGCGCGTACGCCCCTTTGTAGATAACGAACCGTTTAAGGGCCCTGTCCTATTGCCCGTTCCCTAGGCCGAGATGCGATATTGTTTTCTGATTGTTCTCTATGAGCTGTACAACAATGCGGAGAGAATTTGATACACCTTACATAAGCTTTAAGTACAAAATAGCTTCATAAAACAGCCATTAAAATACTCACTGCATTAGAAATGTATGATTATTGTTGATGGATTTTTTTTAGTATGATTAATTGTGATGTACAAACTATTTGTATGATACTAAAACATATATTAGACCCCAACGTTAGATTTATTACAATTTTTGGAGCTTATGTGTTCGTAGCTAAAATATTAATAACTATTATGTTACAGAGATAACGAAATATAACTAAAAGAAAAGAGGACATAAACGAAAAGTGGGTTTTTATTAGCCATCATCATAAATTATCACAAAACTTTTTTGCAACAAATCATAAACCATATAATTAAATTTGCCACTATTTTTGTACATACAAGTGCACCCCAATCAAGGATTAGTTATATAATCAATAAAAAGATCTTATTTCACCCAAAGGAAAATATCTGACCACACGGACATGTAGTAAAATAAATAGTAAATACAAGTGCATAATTATTTGATTGTTTACACGGAAAGAAACGGCGAACATCGCGCTCGCCGCCGCGCCCAATCGTCGCGCGCGGCCCTCGTGCGACAGTTTTGGAAATAAGAGACAACGCGAAAAGGGCGCCATCAAAATTCGGATGCCGTAGCGATCCTTATTTATCATTTCCCTGGAAATTTCCACGCCGGAATGGAAATGCGCTTAAGGAGCTTTCCACGGGATGGAGTGTCACTATCGGTCAAGGGGGCCGCGCCTCGGAGCCTCCGGGCTCCGTCGCCTCCGTGGGGAGATATTGAATTATCGGCATTACCGAAATGTGCCGGCTCAGGCGTTCCTCCTTTGAAGATATAATCGTTTACCTTCTCGTTGTTAGACTAGCCCGCGCGCGCGACCCTGATTGTGCTACCACCCATTTTTTAGCCATGTTAAGTGACGGATCAAACGGATCGATAATAATTTGAACTATATTTTTTCACTTTTGTGAGGTTTAACTCTTCGGGTTTGTCTATATGGGTGTTCTATTCGGAAAAACACGATAAAAAATATCTAATTTATTCGCTTTATTTACGGCTTTTTGAGCTAATTACATTTTTGCTATGTTATTGATTCTTAACAACAAATGGTACTGCGTAACATAAAGTACAAATAGCACTACACGTACTGTTTTATGTATATCAAATATTTATAATTAGAAATGAACAGAAGCAACTTTAAACGAACGTATACAATATAAGCAACCGTGGGAAATTATCATATTCCAACAGCAACCTCGAAAGGCGCTGAGCAAAGCTTGATTGCTCTAGTGCTATTTTATAATAGGCTTGTTTATAGTAAGCAAATGTTATGGCTAGGTTCCTTTTTCCATGTTATACAAATAAATCTGTTTATGCTGATATTGAACTAAATCAATGATTAATGCTTAGTTTTATTTTATTATAAAACTCATCATTTTTATTAGAATTTTTGATACATATCGGTTACAATGATTCCTTTTGCAGTTGCAGTTAATGGTGAAAATTTATTTTCGTTTTACCCTCCAGCTTAATTCTTACAGAAATTAGTAGCGATCAAGTACGTTTTTATAGGTATCATTAAAATGACTACGATTGGGCACATTTATTGCAGATTATATTCTACGTTTTTAATGCAATGCAATGCAAAAGCAAAAATTATTTAATTAGTATGAAAACCTACCCTAACCTATAAATATTTTTATTTTAATATCATCTAGACTAGGTTCGCAAGTATGTATCTGTAGAGCAATCGCTCTCGTTGTGTCAACAAAATCGCATTTAAGCTTCTGTATCCTACAGCATCTAATAAATCAAATTACCGTATCCAAAATCAATTTATAGGAGATAGATTATGGATGGGCTAACGACTTACGCGCTATAGACGCTGAAATATTGAAGACCTAAATGCAGGTTGAAAAATTTTCTTAGGAAGTTGATATGTTAAATAAATTTTACCATAAACGAAATTTCATATACATTGTTAATAATGATGACATTAAAATTACCACATACATACACAAAAAATAAAAATAGAAGGAAGATTTTGAACAGCACGATATTGAATTAATCATCTATATAGAGTTATTTCTTTATTAAATATGTAATAAAGTTACGACGGGTTACACCAAAATATTTTACGAAATCTAAGAACATAAAAATAACATAATTATGTATGATTTGGCACAACCATCTTTTTGGTATGAAAGTAATAAGGTATAAGGCAAAAATATTTACCCACATTTTTTTTTAAGTTAAAATATTCTTTAATGGTAATTTATTACTTTCGCGGTTACGTTTTGCGGTTTCGTAAATATGATAGTTCGATTTAAAAAAACATAATATAATATCTCAATTATTATCCAATGATTATGAAATTTTCTTACATTGCCATGATTACACTGCTGCATTAAAATGATTACATTTTATTACTTATTCAATTACATGATTCATAGTTACGATCATTCAATTCTTCGATCAGCCACAGCAAAGTTCATATCGGTAATGATCTATTGTACAATTACAGTATTAATAATAATATCATTGGAGAAGACATCATTTGTAATAAAACTAGTGCCGCTTCCTCTTAACAGTTACTTATAAAAGTACGGATGGCTTTTAACTGCACGGCTATGAATGTTTTGAATCAAAGGAGGGCGATCATAAAAAATGTTTTTAATATTATAATAAATACGTTAAATAGGTAGCACACGAGGCGTCAAGCTTCCGTGCTGGGTGACGCGGACGTTTATCTCAATTGTAAATTCAAAGAATCAAATGTTGTACGATTCGTGAGAACAAGAAGAGAGAAGGAGGGAGTTGGAGATTGTGAAAAAGTATGGACTCTGGGAATGATAAATAAAAAGCGAAGAAGTGAATGTTATCAATGTCGAATTCAGCTCGTATACACATCGCTTGAATGGCCCTGAGAAAGGAAAAAAATAAATATAGCTGGTGTGAATAGTGACACTAGCTATATTTATTTTTTTTAGCCAGACAGCCATAGGGCTGTTTAGATCTCGGACACAGAAACGGCGCTGACATCTGTTACAATGTAATTGCAAATAAAGGATACTTGACAAACACTATGACAAAATCGCAAAAAAAAAACTAGCAAGGGTGAGATTATATTTAGTATTACGGTACTGCTCAAATTAAAATTATCCGAATCGTACATTGTAAAGCGTCATCATGTTTTTCGATTGCTCATGAGAAGCCACAAGTTTGTATATTATTATTTATTATTCGTTAATTTTATTAATTTCTTAACAATTGCTATACGGATCTATCAGACGTGACAGAATTTATCACATCGACAATAAATATTAATATATGATTTCTATAGATCTTACAGCTAGGACCAGTTATCTGACTGGATAGAGCTTTATCCTTGACTAACCTATCCGCTTTTGTTTTCGACGCCACTCACTTTGTAGCATTTCGTGTTGTTTTGATTTAATGTAAAATTAAAAGTTATTCTGCTTCTTAATTACACTTATTATTAATCTTGAATTACATATTAGTGAAAAAAACGTAGTGTCTTTTGATTTCTTATACCAACACGGAAGCTCAGGTTACTAAATAAACGAAGATTTAGATAATCGACGCAATGGTCTATTTTTCCTTCTCGCGTTACATTCGAAGCAGTGGAAAAAGAATACGAGATTTCACAAACATAAGATAAAAGCAACGAAGTCATATCCCTCCGTCCAATATAATAATTGGTTCCGCACACGAGAAGCGCCCTAACAAAACGTCAATTACATAAACATCATACCTCAATGCCCGTACCTATATCGATATCGATCACGCCCAGTTCGAGCTCTATCAGTAATTGAAATACGAGTGTGTTTTGTGAAAAGCGACTCAAAGTTTCCCCTTTTCAGAAATAAATTGCAGAGACGTTACAAAAAACGCCCGGCCGTCGGAAAGGGATCCGGCTAATGGTTACTCCATTTACTCGGTTTATCCGGGAACACGCGTCCCCTACTAAATCATCCCGACAAAAAGGAGCATTTTTTCGCCAGACAGAGGCTAGCTTCAATTAGAAGTTGGCCTAGCCCCTCGCCGCGATGGGAGGCCTCACAGGCGCCGATAAGTACTGCGTCTATACCCTTGTTTATTATTCTTGTATAGTTTTAGATGAGGACAGTCATACTATATCTTTCTGATCGAAAGCAGCATTTTATATCTTTTCAATTCCACAAGCATTTGACCTAATTTCCGTGACATCGCGTCGGATTATACACGCGTAGACAAGAGTTTACACACTGAATTATTTAGTATTGTCATTCATTTAAAAGACGATAAGTTTCATACATTGTGACGGATGAGTAAATTCTTAGTACACGGTCGCTAGTTCTAGACATTTTGTGAGCTGACTAGAAAGATGCAATAACTGCATTAGTAGCACAGCGCTTTTTTATTATACTTTAGTACAAGACATGTACATTTACATATTTTTTGTTACATTTTTTATAAATATATATTTCTCAATGTATCTGAATGAGATTTGCACACCCTATGGCGACAATACGCAATACCCTACGCATCGGATAGTAACAAATAAATCCCATCCTAGTCTTGGATCTAAACCTGGTCCGGTGTCGTATCGTGTCGTCCTGGTCTAGTTTCAGATCAATTGTATGTAACTACATTACAATCAATCTTTTACTACCAATAACGTTTTCAGTAAAACCTCTTCGATTGTCTCTCGAATACCTCTTTTTTCATATCGACGCAGGAGTTCAATGGTGTAATTACTATGCATTTTTATTAAGCTTGAACTCACCATTCTGCTAAATACGTTTATCATGAAAATCAAATAGGTTGAGGATGATATCTTAACTAATAAATTAAGTCAATGTAGAGTTAACTTTATTTATTTACTACAACGTTTTCGCTTAAAACTCCTTTTCGATCCCCATCGAGAGATAACTTTTATATATGTTTTTTTGACGCTATATTCTCAAACGGCATTTTTATAATTTCATTTAATTATTTATTCATTTGAAATCAACAACGGTAATACCATTCGGTAGTGTAAATATACAGATGTACCTTGTTATGGTTAATAGAAAGAACTTTCTATAGTTGAAAGAGAAATACAGTCAGTTTGGAGTTTCACAAAGAAATATTCAAGAAAAAAAAATAACGTAACGACATCGGCATTTTGTGTCGCTAGTGATTCCAGGTTTCGATCGCCTAGCTGCCTAAATATTCTACTACCTACGTACAAAGGAAAGCTGAAAAACATTTACTTAGACCTTACAGGGATATATGTCTTTCTTAATGTGCCCTCTCAGATATATTATAGTGAGTACAGTACAAATATTTTATCTAAGGCCATTCGAAGGAAATATTCGGTAATCAGGTGCCTTATGTGAGAGTTCTAAGTAGGGTCGCCATATTTCAAGATATTTTTTTTTTTAAATGTGTCATAGTCAATATACGTTAACTAGGTCTGTGTTATTAATTTTTAAAGCTTTTCTATCATTAGCACCCTTGTAATATTTAGTTCTTAGATTATTTCATCAAAATCAAAAATATGATTTTGTATAAAAGAAGAAAATACTAACTCGCTATATCGCCCACGTGCACGTACAGTAAACAAGAAATTAGTGGGTGTTAAATTAAAAGGATATTGTAGAGATTTGTGGAAATCACAGTTTTATATTTCTAGGAAGGACTACTATCGCAATAAAAGAAATTAAAATCATGTCACGGCAATGACTAATCGTTACTTATTTCTGCAAGTTTATGACATTTTAATGTCCAATTATTACTATTAAATACTTATATATTACTTAAATATTTTGGATGCGGCTGAAATTCTATTTGGTAACATGAAATTATTTATGAATTAATAGCTCATACTAGAAAAGCTATTAAAACGATTTTTAGAGTGTGAAATAAATACAATTCAAAAATAATACCACTAGATATATAATATGAGACGAACGAACAGACATACAAAAAATATTCTAAATTCTATTATGATTCAGTGATGCCTAAATAGCGCAATTCGAAATTTTTTTTTGTAAAATATATTCAGCATACAAAGATACTATTGTTGCAATTTTATAATTCTCTAAAATTACACCATGCAATGTGATAAATTTTCTGTTGCGTATCAAGTGTCCAAGTGACAGATTTTTCTGGCGTTTAGATGTTTTGTTAGGGTTTTACCCCAGTTTTTGATGAGTTTTTCTTGAGAAATTTTCCCGAACGTAGCTGACATTATCTGCTTGGCCAGGTTTTAGGAAAAATTATTTTGAGTATCAGTTTAATAGTGTTTAAATTCATTTTACTTTTTTCCATGAATGAGGTTAAGATTTTAGTGTTACGCAATTTCGCGGCTTTCCGTCATTTTCCCTGTTTGCCATAGTGCATATGCAAGGAGCGCACCTAAATATTTAATATTGTTAAATTGTTGCAGGAGTGCAGCGCCAATTTTACATCGGCTGTCTAGTTTCTAAAACTTTTAAATAAATTATTGCCAAGGAACAAAACATTCATGTTTTTTTTTTAATCTTAATATAATTGGGACAATCGCTTCTGATTACGATCAAATCTTATGGCGGGTGCTCGATATACTGATCCAGTTGGATATCAGGATTCTTGTGAACACTTTTTTACTTCAATTATAGTTTCCACCATTGTACATTCACTGTAGATAATAAGCTTAGATATTAATGACACAGTCTTAAGGCACCTTAATGTCACCTGTAAATTAACGGTGGCCCGCGATTATGAGCAGGTCGTCCATCCGCCTGTAGCGGGCAACAGTCCTAGGCCAAGTACGACGTTCAGTTAGTGGCTGCCAAAACCTTTCTTCCTCAGCTAGGTTTCTTCCTCAAGTTGTCAGTTCTACGAAGTGGCCGCTGCCACTTCAACTTATATATTTGTGAGCTACCTTAATCATTCTGGTTTTTCTACACATTTCTTCGTTTCGGGTTTCACCTCGAATATAGCTCTTTCTATCGCACGTTAAATGTCTTTAAGCTGTCTTTAGAGCGACAATAAGCGATCACTTATTCAGATCAATCACTACAATGACATACGATAAAAAGTGTTCTGACTGTATGTCCTTAGACGTTTTAAGTTTAACGTACTATTATATGAAGCGCTGCAATATTTTCGAATAACTGACTTGTTTAAAATGCTTCAAGTACCCACTTGTATAAATTATTTTTTCTAGATCTCTGGTCAGAAAGAGCAAAGGAAAGTTTTGTACATAAATAGATATCATCCCTTTTTTGTATTCTAACAAGCTTAAAATTAACCAAAAAAAAAGTGAAAGCACAGGCAGCGACAACGATTCCGAAGCTTCACGTCCGTCTTCCACCCGCATAACAAATGGTCACCCCAGCCGCAGGAGGCGCCCCTCGGCCCGCAGCGGTAACGGATAGCTCTCAAAGGCATTACATCCCGCGTTCGCTGTGCCCTCTAATAACCTACGACTGTTTATCTCGGAATGGGGATTCACGATGATGTTCCGATACAAATAAATGAAGGAAAATTTACCGGCCCCCGAGGAGCGCTCAGGCGGGCAGGCGCGGCCGGCCGAGTTCGCGGGCGAGATGTTCCAATGGACGATTACGGGCCTTTGTTTTAACCTCGATGTTTTATTTATTTTTAATGCCTCGTCGTTTGTTGCACGCAACGTATCGGCTGTCGTTTATACGATTTTATGTCACGTGATCTAGTAGACGTCATTGATTATCACATACGAAGTGGTTTCGTTCATCTGTCATAAATCAGCTCATCGATAATGTCTGTATTTCATAATAATATTAATAAAAGTGTGAATTAAAACATAAAATGTTCCCTTTTTTCTTAATAGTAAACCTGTAACTTACATTTAAGGGATTTAATTCAAGTATTTTTTTAGATTTAGAACTAGGTCACATATCTTACACGAGAGCGGAAGCGGAATCTAAATCTAGAGTGGAACCAAGATCTGAAATGAAAACGAAATTGGGATTGGAACCGTGAACGGAACCGGAATCTGATGCCAAAACGGAACTGAGATTAGAACCAAGAGTGGAACCAGGTTTTGGATGAAAACTGGATCCAGATCAAATTGGTATCACCCGATGTAATTCTCGATTATGATTGTAATAGGAAACTTACATGCATTTTATGCAAAATTTTTATTAACAAAACCGTTTCTGAATGTGTAATTCCAACCACACCTTAACCTTATTGCATAAACACCGAATATTATTGTGCATGCGGAATGAGAAAGTTAAACTGTTTGCATCAGAATTGGGAATTTGAAAAAAAAAATATTTATTGTTTTTATGTATTTTAGAACTTAATTATTAATTTTATTGATATGTTATTTGAAAAAAAAAAAAATTTTTTTTCAATTAATTATAAGCGATTAAAAATTGATAAATTTTTTAAAAAAATCACGTGACTGTGAACGCGCCGCGATTGGCCACCATACTCGTGACGTCATAATGTTATAGCAATTCCATAACAGTGCAGCGTTTACAGCTATTATAAGTAACTAATGACAATATGAATATGAAATACTTACATCAAAGTGATCTTCACAACAAAAAAGTTCGACTTTGTTTTAGGATTATCTCGGAGCACTGCTTGAAACCATTTTTTTCGACGTTTCTCGTCTTGAGGAACATTTAAAAACATTTTTTCCGGAGTTGTCTTTGTAGTATTTGTACATAATGGTACAAAACAAGAGCGGTAACTTTGAGATTTGACATTTTTATATATTTTGAGTATTTAACAATGACAGAATAAAATAAATCAAAACTCAAAAGCACTACACTTATTGTCTCCGTATACTACTACGAGTGACAACTAACATTATGACGTCACACGCACTCGGATTTGTTCGGGAGTTGTCGGCGCGTCTTCGGTACTGGATTCAAAATTAATTTTTATTTTGATATAGCTTTTTAATTATTGCAGAAAAAAAAATATAAAAATTGTTTTGTTATAAAACTTATATATGATATTTCCATTTTTCAAAAAAAAAATTTTTTTTCAAAAACCTAATTGGCGTACGTCTTCAAAGCCCGAACTGCTGCGACTAATGGCGGATTAACTTCTGAAGATCCTTCGTCAAGCATAACGACCACCTGTTACATATTAATGGTGGACAAAGTACAAGTAGCTGGCCTCCAGAAAGGCGGAAAGAAACACGCCTCACTCAGTTACATCTGAAATTGCCCTCACGCGCAATTAAATACTCTTAACGGCGAGCAATAAGAATGTCTCATGTACTTAAACCGTTTCTGAAACTATCCCACCCTTTCTAACTAAGCGACGGTCAGGTTATATAAATCCTGAACGTCATGGTGCCGCGTAATAAAGTTAAATTAATTTCGATAGGAGTTAGCGCACGCGCACGCCGTTAGTTCCGCTCCAGTTGACTGTAGATTAGTTCTTTAGCCGTTGACTGAATATTAAAATTCTATAGTTATTGTAGTATTAGCCAAATTATATTGCAAAAAATTGATAACACTTTAATACGATAACATACAGTGTGAAATATCTCTGTTCGTTCATTAGCTCTCATAGGCAGGTCATGGTAGGAGCCTCTTTATAAATTCTCTGAATACTTTTTTGGGTTAAAATTAAGATCTTTGTCAAAAGTTATGTGTGATTTCAATGGAAACATCAAGTGACACAAATTAATTATCACAACGTGTCGTCACTTTTAAGTAGATAGATTCGGTTTAGTGCCTACTAAGCATTTGTAGATTTAAACGAAGTGTTAGTGACAATAAGTTGTTTTGCTACGTCTTGACTTCAAATAATAGCTGACCGAGGATTAGGTTGCAGAATCTAACATAAAAAGAAAAGAAAGATACTTTAACACAAGATAAATGATCATAGTTTTTAGGGTTACGAGTCAAAATGGCAAAAAGGGAATCATTATTTCGTCATGTCTGTACGTATGTCATAGGCATTTTACTCAAATACTACAAGACGTGTATTGATGAAATTCGGAGAATAGGTGTCTTGAATAAGCCGCTAGTTAATTTCGTAGTTAAACAATAAAAATAAATATTTCTAGGGGGGCACTTCATACATGTGACAGAAGCAGAAAAAATTTTTTTCGGCAAACATCAACGTGTGGCAAATATTTCGACAGTTCTTTTAAAAACACTTTAAGGAGATTTCTAAGCAATATTTTTGATTGATTGAATGTTTTCTGAAATAATCATTTCGAAAGTAGCAGAAACTGTATCCTCCCCTTTATTTTTCAAACCGTAGCTCAAAAATATGAAAAGAATTACGAAGGTAACGCTTATTAAATATTTTTAATGCAAATTATTTTGAACATAATTTGTCATACCGTTGTTGAGTTATTGTCAAAAAAAAAACTGCACTTTTCGACAAAAGGACGTAAGTGCTATGAATATACGGCCTTTTGTTGATGCACCTTAGTTTACACTAGTTTAAGAGTAATAATCGACATAGCTACTTATTCCTTTAGTTACAGGCGACTAAAGTGCTTATATCTATTATGTGCGGGAAATGGAAAAAACTGTAACTACGTAGTTTTTTTATCTGTGCATCATTTCTTTGAAGTAACGGCTTCGGAACCCTACAGTGAGCGTGGCTCGACATGCTCTTAGCCGGTTTTTTTATTCTATGCATTTTTTGAAAATTTTTGTTTATTTGAAAACTAAAATAAATCTATTTCAAATATGAAATAATTATTTATATTATATTATAAACGCGAAAGTTTGTAAGTATGGATGGATGTTTGTTGCTCTTTCACGCAAAAACTACTGAATTGATTTCGATGACACTCTTCAATAATATATAGCTTACACATCAGAATAACACATAGGCTATAATTTATAAAGATATAGTGTGAATTACCCAAAATATAACGATGAGTGTCAAATAAGTAAGAAAAAAATCTGTTATCTGCAAGCTATTCTGGCGTGCGCCGCAAAATCCGTTGGAATTACACGTATATAATGTACAATGGAAATGTTTATCTTAAATAGTCCTAGAAAAAAGCCCGCAACAGCATATATCTATCTTTTTATGTGTAAGCCATTATCGCCAAAATTATGAACCAGAAATACAATAATAATTGATAATTTATTTCTAACTCACATTTGGTAGTAACAAATTGATCATTCTATCATGTGTTTAAAGTAGAAAAACTTTGTGTTTTACACTACATCATTTGGACAAATATTTTAATAGTTATGACGATAGACAAGCGAGTGCGCGATATTATGGTGCGGTCCGGCGGCAGGGTCAGAACATAAAGGTAGCAGCCATACATTTGAGCACGCAATGTTTTTCCCACGGCCAGCTTTATGTGGCTTGCTCACGCGTTTCTAAATCGCAAAATCTGCTTCATGTTTATATAGAACAAAATAAATCGTTAAACATAGTTTATAGCAGTATATTGCAGTAGCCACCTATAACTTTTGCATTACCATCAATCATCATATACTTCCGTACCTATCTATCCTTACAAACTATAGTGTTTATAATACCTATTAGTGAGATCATCCTAAAAATACTTAGTTCCAATTTCCATACATTACACAATGGAATTTTTCGAACACTTATAACTGGAGAACAGATGGATCGATTTTCATTTTTAATTTGTTGGATTTGTCTCCGTCTCGAATAGCAAAATAATAGAAAAACATTGAAAAATTGACAAAAAAATAACGTTTTCTATTATCATTATCACAATTTTCTATCACCGCGCGGGTGAAACCGCGGGGCGCAGATAGTAATAAATATTGTTAACAACGTGGCTCATTAGGCGACATTATATAAAATAAAATGTTTAAACGCAATTGTCATTAACAAGAGGAGGCGTAATAGACACGAATGTAGATCTCACACCTCAAAGCCGTACATTTTTATGGTTCCGTCGAGGGTATATGCGATATCATTATACTCTTCTTTTTGACTTCGCCGTAGTCGGGTCAAAGTAGACGTCGCTCTCGACTGGTCACGGTTATTTGCACGGTAATACGTTACACTCAATAACCTTATTTGTGTTAATACTTTGATGAAACGAATGCTTTCAGGGATCTGTTAATAAATAATGTTTCAGGATTCTGATTAAGTTGTCAGTGTTGAGTAAATTTAATCAAGGTTTGAATATATAATTTTAAGGTTGATAATTAAATTTTATTAACAAAGTTCGGAGCCCCGAGGTTCCTTAATACTGCACGACGAATGTATATTACAACGAAGCTTGATTTACTTTTCATGAAATTCAACGGAAAGTTTCCGAGATGAAGTCGTGTTTTATAATTAATTTTAATACGTGTATATATAAATGCGAATTTGACTCGCATCTTATTATCTAATTAAGGGACATCAATTATCACTAACGTCGAACTTTAGTGGACACGCCTGTCGATGGCTCAAAAATTTGAAGCTTGAATACAATCAGATATTTTTCGACAAGTATATACGTTTGAGCCTCTGACTATACTGGACCAGTGTGGGGGGCTTAATGGGTTGTCTTAAGTGGCCATCGACATCGGGCACCGGACCGCTAGACGAGTAGGTAGTAACGGAATAAAAGAAAAATATGGAAGGAGGTATATAATTGAACTATAATAATGAAAAAATTTAAAAAAATCGAATTATAGTCAAAAGTGGAAAGACGATCGAGACCGAGTTCGTATCAAGATAGAAATAAAGAATACACAAATTCTTATTCTAATTTAATGCGAACGAAGCAGCGAGGAAAAGCTAGTATATACATACTCTTAATTCACTGTGCTGTTTACGATATAATATATATACATAATACTCATTATCAACATCAGAAAGAGAAAACAAAATAACACGAGGAGAAATCACATTTTTCCACACCTCCTAAACACTTTATTAGAGTCAGATAACAATCGTGATTTAGTAAATTAGCCAAAGATGACAATCTGTATAGTTTAATTATAACAGCTCGGGACTTAATTAAACGGATTTAATTAACATTGTTCTGGGAGCTTATCGCTAACGATTCAAACCAATTATCTACAACGAAAGCTCGTATCGAAAGCGTCGCCTCGTAAATGTTCCGGGAACCTGATTTTTTTTTATACTCAGATCGTTTAGATGCGCGATATCGGAGTTTTCTGTGATTTATTTCGGGTAAAAAAAAAAACGTCTTCTCCATGTAACCACATCGAAAGTGACGTAAAAGCTGCCTTATCGGAGAGAAAATGCAATTCGATGAGATAACTGTTTATTAGTAATCGTTTTCTTTTTTGGTAATGTGCATCGTAAATACAACGTATTTCCTTTTTTGTGTCACAATTAAAGTAAAATTCAATATGAAGCACGAAACTGTCTCTTTCTTCTATATGTTATGCCCTTTAAATTATACAGTTATTTGATAGGATAAAATAGGAATTCATATAATTAATATTATGCGATTGGTCTCATCGCTGTGGCCCATTAAAAAAAATATACATTGCACTCCGGGAGTGCCGTCTGAATATCGGTGTCAAAACTACTGAACGTCGCGGCACGAGATTTTAACTATTTGATGCATAATGAATTTTAAATGGTTTTAGACTATTTATAGTACTGTTGCGAACTGCGCTCGCAAGCCAAATAAATTAAAAATAATGAACAATTCCCTTGAGAACAAAACATGTTCGAGAATAGAATTCTCTAAAAGCGAACAAGCCCCTCGCGCTCCCGCCTTTCTGTCCATCAAAACTTCCCACACATATTTCTTTTAAATGCATTTATTTTTGGGGTGGAATTTAAGAGAGCGTAATAAATCGTGTTTGATTATGTCCGACGTGACATGCTTACGACTTATCTGTTCTTTAAAATGTATAAAGTTGTTATCATTTGAAGACATTCAAGTTGATATATATATATATATTTATTTGTATATATATATTAGCCATTTGTATGTATATATATATATATATATATATATATATATATATATATATATATATATATACCGGAGTTAGGGCACTGACTACAAATTTTTTATTTCTGTGATCGGTGCTTTCACAAACCAGCGACCACGTCCTAACTGCTGAACGAATTGTAATGAAATTTTGTATGTGATAGACTTCTGTCTCGAATAGGATAGAAGACAGAAAACAGTAAAAATGGTAATGCGTTATTACTACATCAACGTTGCTATTGAAATGAAGACCATGATCAGAATCAGAATAGATCAGAAATGAGACATAAGACATATTTGAATCTTAAAAAAAAACAATCATTACGAAAATGTAATTTACGCCCAGCGAAGCGAACGAGTAACGGTTAGTTATTTCTACAAACTCGCACTGAGATTGCGTGGTAGGTATATTCCTCCCGTCCCACGAATAAAGCGAAGTATGCATTGTGTGATAATATGCCATGAAATGTACATGCAATATATGTATAAAGTACCACCTACGAAGCAGCAGGTCGAACTTAAGGCGTCCATTCGCGCGAGGCGACTCCATCAAATATTAGGCCGGCCGCTAACATTACACGCCGGAATCTCAAACAGGTAGATATTAATTTAATTACAACGAGGTTATGAAAGGTTTCAAAGTAAACATGTCCAGCGTAGGGCGGGGCCTAATCTCACAAAGGGCTGGTGCCCTAATTAAGGTGGGCTGGAAGCTCTCAGGCCCTGTTTATAGGGATTATGGATAATTAAGTAACAGCTCACGCTCCGTGCGAACCTCACGCCCTTAACGCCGCCGCCGGCTGCTTTTATAAATATTACGCTCTTTAATTCACCATTAAAATATTCATTCGTGAAGAACAACGTACATAACAGTCGTAGACCTTAACAATTAAAGGTACGTGGTCTGGTTTTTGTTAGCTTGCTGTACAAACGTGCCCTTCTACAATAATTGTTTAATGTTGAGGGAGGACGAACATTTCAATGAAGGTCTTAAGAAAGGGAGACAATTAAAAATAATGGAAACAACTGAAATAAAATTAATATAAAAATATCACGTCACTCATCATATGATAACTTTAATTGGAGCATTTTGATGGATGTCATATCGAGTTATCTTGTTATTTATGTATTCAAGCCATATATATAAATTTTAAATTGCGAGATGTACGTTGAAATTTTAATAGTAAGTCGTATTTATGACTTAAAATGAGAATCTTGTGGGCATATAACGGAATACCGCATATCGCAATTTGGAGATGGTATGAATCAATAATATAATGCGATAAGTCTGAGTTTTTTTTTTATGTATATATTAACTATAACCATGTAATTGGTATATTTGTTACATACTTCTTTCTTACTCTTCAAATAAACTGCAGTGCTTCATTATAGTTGAATAAAATAAAACGTCAAGTAAATTTATTATCATGTTACAATTTATTTATATGATATAAAAAGAACCGTATTGTCTAAAAGAAAACATTTGATTAAATGAACTTGATAGTCATATAAAAGTTATTTCCTTTCAAGTAAATAGTCACAGAAAACAATTCAAACATAATATTATCTGGATACATTTATTATCCAGATAGAAATAAAACTCAAAGTCGATAATTATCGTAATTATATTTCAGGAATACATCGTCACTTTTAAATCAGAACTTGATTTTTAGAATTTTATAGCTATTTCAAATATAAATGATAATATACGATCAAAGGGCATAAAATATGCCGGGGATCAAGAAGACCAGCATGAAAAATTGATTCGTCGACGAAAAAGTTTTCAACAATGTATAATATGATTATAGTGATTTTTATTGGGTACAATAACGATAAACAGAAAATAAAATATCAAGTTCGATAAAACCTTGATTTATCTTTAAAAAAAAAAATGAAACATTTATCATATTCAAATAAAGGATCATTCAGTTTCATGGAAAACGATTGTCTCTCGCAAAGTAGGTGTTTTTTAGGAGCTTTTTAAAAGTTTTTTTAAGACTTTTTTAATACCGTTAACGGCCGGTAGAGCACGAACGCTCTCAGCACACGGCCATTGCGTGACTTCATTTCCTGCCTAATAACATTTCGCCCGTCAGAGTCAATCATTGTTTCGACATCGTCGCCTCACAGCCCTGTCGTTCTACCGGAGTTCGGACACGCCCACATTGTTCTAAGCGATACCTTCAATCTTAGATGTTATGACCTTTAGGGAAAGAGGAAGACGCGCTCCGTTCATTGGAATACTTGTAGCCGATTCTGAATGGGGACAGTGCGTTAAATATTGTAACTCAATGACCCTATTGGGGATTCGATGATTGAGATCAAGGAAAATGAAACCGCGGAAACAAGCTGAAGACGTATGTCTCGAAACGCAACTTACAGTAAATCGCCACGGAACCACTTGAACGTTTGTAAATGATAGCACTTGGTATGTGAATGCACTAATGTCAGAAATGAAACACTACCAATACTCGCTCTCAGATTTATATATTTCTTGACTAGCCATCTCGAATGTTCTTTAAATGTAAATAAACTAGTAAATCATTTAGGACAACTCGACTTGAACATGCCACATCAAGCATAAACAAACTAAATAAAGGGCAATAGCCCTCTCGAAAATTCCACTTCAAAAACAAATGCACTCAAAAAGTAAATCATGCGTAAAAATCGGCGACGGAGAGGAAAGCAGAAGACACGAGGGGATAATCGTTTAGGTTATGGGATAGTATTCTCGAATATTTTTTTTTTGTGGAATCATTTTGAACTTTTAATTTATTTTTAGGTTGCAAGCGCAATTCGCAGCAATATCATGAATTTATTTCTATCGAAAGTGATATGATTAAAATACATTTTGGGATAGGGATTTGTGAGCATTGTTTCGCACTTTTATCCAAAACTAACAAGGAATGAGTGGAAGGATCTTAGACTAATATTATAT
The DNA here is from genome assembly GCA_005406025.1 of Eumeta japonica. Classification (NCBI taxonomy): domain Eukaryota; kingdom Metazoa; phylum Arthropoda; class Insecta; order Lepidoptera; family Psychidae; genus Eumeta; species Eumeta japonica. The sequence goes on from BGZK01001399.1 coordinate 48,989, forward strand.
TCTATGTATGTTTTGTTTTCAATCCTTTAATCGTTGAAGTGTTGGCAAAAATTTTTAATGTCCTATAAAGAATCTTAGTGCTTCCCGTGTTGTAGTCCGAACGTCATTAGGAGAATATCTCGAAAAATGAACACCGCATATAACATAAATCACAAACAACAAATCACGCATATAGATTATTATACAGCATCTGCTCAATCACTACACCGATGTGGCGTAGGTGAGATCAAATCAAGACCATCGATCATACGTGCTTCGTAACTTTTCCCTTATCCTAATTATTCCCCCGAGAGCAAATTAATATTAATTGAATGAAAGTAATTGAACGGCTGATGAATGGGTGATGAGATGAACAGACGTATGAATGAATGGTCGGCCTAGGGTTGTCAATTGATTCTCTAAAATATAGTATCAATACACTACTTATTTTACAATACTATTATATTTCATTCGTAACCCTAGTAAAGGGCGCTAAAATTGTCCTTTGACACAAAGCTCACTAGGACTACACCTTAGGCCTTTAAAAGTGCAATAAGTAAGGAATTAAATATGTTTTTGGGTCTAAAAGCATTAAACAAAATAAAAATTAAATTATTCCCTTTGGTTACGCAATACTGTTTCAGTAAAAACGAAGAGGGTATATAACTTACATTTTTACTTTAACAGACTTAAATGTGCAATAAAATATGAAATTAAATCATATTTTCTTTTTACATTTTAACGGAGTCCAAAAAAAAAGAAAGACCTTCTATGTTCGCCTGAATGTATGACTTTTATATATGTTCAACGTCAATTGTGAACCGATTTTAATTTTTTCTATTTGAATGAGTATACTCCCGAGGTGATTCCATAACCACTAAGGTCTGGATGTGATGATGGGATACCAGAGAAATCGAGGGATACCCTCAAATATTATAGACACGTCTAGTGAGTAGATTTTTATTTTTGTTCAAGTTTTTGCGTATATTAGTTATTATTCATTTCATGCTCCTGAGCTGATGATACTTTTTTACGCTCAAAAATGGGGAGTAATATCGCGATTTATCGCCAGAAACTACTCTTCAATAGTTATTCGTAAAATCAAGTAAACAAAGAATTACAATTAATTACTAGCTAATCTACTTACATATTTTCATTCATTTATATAATTCCAACTTGACAAACTTAGCAGGAAAACATCAGATTTAATTCAATGTGAAAGCAAATACAAATGTGATCTGTATACATTAGAAAAAAAATTACGTTACAAAGAATAAGATTTATAAGAATAATTTGGTAGTTGTACTCCAAGTAAGAATGCAAAGACCCTGGAATGATTGCCAGCAGATAATAAATCAGAACTGCTTTTTCATTTACTCCGTAGAAAAGGAAACACATCTAGCCAATTTTGTTAACCATGGCTTAGGCTTAATCCGCATGCAAACCAATTAAACGAATTATAAAGGTATAATTACTCGATGACTAAAAATATTTTTTTATCGAAAAAAATAAGAGCCATCTTCATATTATATCTAAATAATTCTTTAAACAGAGTCCAAAAACAACTAATTAGTCGGTTTCAGCGAAAGCAAAGCAAACGAACCAATAATCTATAAATATGAATATGGAACGTCTAATATTGAGTCAACAAGGAGATCTTCTAAGGAAACACAACTTTGTCTGATTTTTTGTTTTGCTGTAAGCGACTATTAGTCGTTTTTTAAGTCTGTTTAAACAATTATTTAAATAGGTTTTTGAATTCGGTTTTTTTGTTAATTTTTGATCTTTATTTAACGTTTTTGAAACCATATATACTTTATTATTATATAAAAAAATTGGCAACCCTATGTCAGCCGTCTGTGTCGAATTATACTACGATACTAGTCACTGCTCTTGGTTACGTCCACGTTATCTATATAAATTTTCAAGTACCTATTTTATGACGTCACACAAACAAGCTGAAAAAATTGTTATACTCGTAGTCACATTTTATTTTATAATAAATGAATTATATACATAAGTTTAATAACAAATATATTACTATCTATTTTTTTTCTTATTGAAATTTCATATCAATACGATTTGATTCCTTTCTACCCGACACTGATGACACAACGACAGTCACAAAAACAGACTACAACTTTTGTACCTCACTTATACTCTGAGATTGATACGAGTATATTCGATTTTAAGAGGAGACATTCCATGTCAGTTAATGAAGGCTATATGAAGGCAATAAATAACATTGTATGTATCTATCGTTCAATAGGTTCTAAATGTAATGAGAGGTTTTTTACCAGTTGGCAAAAACTATCTGACGATGTGCTGTACCACACACCCTCTACAACACTAGTACGTATCGATACATTAAATCTCTTTGTATGAAATCGATTCATTATTGTTTGATGTTGAATCCACACAGTTACCGTGCACGTTCTGTTCTATTTTAGTTTGCGCAATCAATTGTTACAAGAATATTTTGATATTTTCGACAAGACTTTCCACACATCGAACTCGTACCGAGCAGCACGTATTCTAAAACAACATCATGGAATATTGTATATAGCATAAAGTAATATTAATTAATCCAGCGAAAATCATTTCGACCTACTTTGGAATCCGAAAATTTCAAATTTTCATATAACAGTGCTTTAACAACACTAATTTTCGTTAAATTTAAGTAAGTGTGGTTTTTGGATAAACATATGACCATAAAGATATCCACAACGAGTGTACATTTACGCGTCGGCTTTTCGATCACATCACTGCCGAGGCAAGGCCTTCCGCTATATTTTCATTTTAGATCTATTTCAGTCCTAAGGCCTCCGCGGTGGCTCGAAGGCCGCTAACCGCCCCTTTCTTGACGCGCTCACCCGGGCAAGGGGCGAGTGTTTTCCGTTCGACTTAAGTTAGAATTTCGTTTGTTAGTCGTCCATGCTCAGAAGTCGAACTCATTGCCTTTTAGTTTGTCTTCGGGCCAAAAGGTAACCGGCTTTTAACCACTGAGCCATCACGATTAATACTTATTAATTCATCCGTATAATCTCACTGCAAGCTCAGACTTTGATTCATCGCTCAAAGTGTAGTTGTCTTGTAGTATTCGAAAACGTGACGTCTTTGGAAGTAATTAAATTTGCAGTAATGAAAATTGTTTGGTATAATTACGAAATCGTAAAATCGTAATTCATGTCCTTATTAAAATATTAAACATTATTTTCTATTTATTGTTATATATCTACTGTAATGAACGGTTTGAGTTTTTATTTTTACTGAGTACGTCTTTTATTTTTCTTTATCGAGAAAATCGAGCGACCTATCACAAAATAAATAAACCAAGAGAATAAAATTAAATATTATTTTAAGAGTGAGCAGATACGTACTCTATTTATTGTATTTATTTGGTATATATAATACAATGTTTCAAATTGTACATTATAAAACAGAGACCGTTGCTGAAATATGTAATACCACTCGTTCTATTTGTGTAGTTGCAACAAAATACAATCATCAAAACAACAAAAAATCATAAGAAATGTCAATAACAAAACATGTATGTGCGTTTTAGTTACTTTATATCCACTTGCATAGTAACTAAATTCCAAATAAAGTGAATAAATTATCTTTACTGCTATACCGTTCAGCCAAGTAACTTTTCTCTCTCGCACTTTGGACCGACAGCCACCCACCGTCCACCGGACCACCACCCACCCCACCCACCCACCCACGCTCCCCACCCCTACCCCCACCCGACCTACCCACCCCCCCTCCACCCCACCCGCCATACTCGGTGACTTACGCTCTTTATATTAAAGAATGATTGTAAGATACTCGAGAATCCATACTGAACTCTAATAAACAAGTAACCGATCAATGACTTTTTAAAGGAAGTTGAATAGAACTATTGCTCTGCGCTTTCGATAGAAATTTAAGCCATCGGCTTCGGACCACAGCTTAAAAGATATTTTTATGAATTTTGTTAAACTTTAGCTTCTGCTGTAATGAATTAGGTTTTTTTTAGCAAAATATCTTATATATTGCGCTAGCTACAGTATTTAAATATTTAGTTCAATTTAAGCCAAACTCTTATAGGTATGCTTATTATTTATTATGATTGCTCAAGCGACAACAGAGACGATTCTATTATTTATTACTCCTATTCTTAAAAAAGTCCCAAGTCCACAGCAAACATTTTCGTTGTTATTGTTCGAGAAGAGTTTATTTCTTTCACATGAATCTATATGATAGAAGATAGAGGAATAATAACATCCAATCAACCGTAAAATCCTGATTAGTTGATTATTGTAATGTACAAGTAATTAAGCTGTCCTGATTATAATGAAAACAGCAACAATTCATCTTCATTTTCATTATGAAAAATAAAACAATACAAGAAGGTATGTTGTTGTTTATATTTGTCTTGTAAAAACAAAATGATCCATTAATAATAATAAACGATCAAATGTATAATCGTTTATTATAGATTGTTAAACAATGTTTTTATCATTTCGTAAACATACAAAGATTGGATAAATGCCTAAAAGTTGCGGACGCTAGACGGCGCTAATATCGTTCACACAGCGAATAGAGGATTTGTTGTGTGTCTATAAGACGACGATAACCAGATATACTTTCAGATAATAACTATACTAATTAAATTGATAATTCCGGCTAAACTGAACTTTCTGCACATTTTTTTTTTTTTTGAGAACCTAACATTAAAATATTTTTCATATTAATATTTCTTTTAAGCACTGTAAAGTTGAAACTATTTGTATGCATTTTCCTTTGTTCAAAAAAATCTGTTAAGATCTCTTTATGGTTTCATAGGTGAGCTAGACAGGGCAATGAGGTTCAAGGCGACGGTCAATCAATTTTAATAATTAAATACCCTCTTCACAAATTGTAATAATACATGAGAATGCATCAGTGATATATATAATTCTTCTGTACGTGTGTTTGTCACTGAACTTAATCCTCCTAAACGGCTGGAGCGATTATTAGATTTTTTTCAATGGTACCATTTATAAACGTTTCCGCGTCGAAGGATCAAAATCCCATAACGATATGTTCAGTAGTTTTTTAACTAATGCTCGGTCAAAGAAAACTTGTTTTCATTTTATAACCCTAGAATACTAAAAAAAATTAAATTAAATCTAAAACATCGAAAATTGAAATCGCCTATATGAAATGAAATAAAATTAAACGAGATCGCATTAAGATTAAACAATGTTGAAGTTTAGAGATGAAAATTAGCGTATATCTACGGACATCTTACCAACTACGATTTCACCTCCGATACGAATTCGCCGATAAGAGAAACAGAACAAGAAGATCACCGGCTCGTGAACGCTATTCGAGGATCGATACATGCGTTACATTCGAGAAAATTCGGGACATTTCCGCCGTTTCGTTTCTCGAAGTTTGACGGCGGCCCACTTTGTTATCGGCGCTCACAAAGGGAGCCTGCTAATAAAATACATACTTATCTCCCTTACCGGGTGTAATTCGATTTAACCTCCTTACCTCCCGCCCTAAGGAAGGCCGCCCGCCCTCGTCGCAGTACAATGTAGCTGAAAATTTTCCGAATATTTTCCCCGTCGTGATTTGCCGGAATTTTATGCGTATTTAAAGGTTAACTCGTCGTAATGTCGATAACCGATTTCCTGTTATAATGTTGGAATATTATAAAACGAGGAACTTGATGAATTGGTGGAGAACTTCATTTATCTTATAAAATAAATAATTGGGAAATGAACTATCGACAAAGCTACCAGTATTGGTGTATTTTGCAAGTAATTACTTGTCAACCAAGATATTTTAAGTTTAGAGCAAATGCGTATAAATATTTAACTAAAATATATGAAAGACTATATATATTAATAATATATTATTTTAATTTGTGATCAAATATTAATTATAGAATATTTTATAATACCGTCACAACTTAATGAATTAATAACATGAAGGTAGCGTTTCCTTAAGTCATTCTAAATAGTAATCACGTATTAAATAATATTTCTTTATACAAAACCAATATGATATCTGTTCATCAGGATTCTTCTGAGCAACGCGCATGACTATAAATTCAAAGAAAAATTACAAATATAAAATATTCAAATTTAGCGATGTTTGGGAACTCGTGAATGACGGCTCCAATTTTGACACAACACGTGCCCTTTCGTCTAAACGACGTAAAATGATGTAGGTGGTCTATCTGTAATATGTGATTTCTGTGCATTGACGTCAGTCTGTAAGTTACTCCCCCCCGACCCCCAAATACAATGAAACGATACCAGAGAGCTTTAGAATATATAAGTTAGGGGGTGAAATAACAGCGGCGGTCTAACCCGGCTAATAAATTGCATTAATGAAGTTCGCGCCGCAGGACCGATACCGGCGCTGAAGGATAACAAACAGCGACTGTGATTGTTTACAATGTTGATAAGCGTCGAACCTTAATAAAACAAACAAACACTCAAGGCATTATGATTATATTATTATGTTATTGGGCCTAATGCCATTTTATTCATTTTAAATCGGACCATAATTAATATATATTTTAATAACATTTTCTTCTCGGTTCTTCTCTTATTACGATCAATGTGAGAAACCATTTATATGCTCATATATTATATAACGCTAGACGGGTAGACAATGTGTATTTTATATATTATTACGTGCGCTGCATTACGTCCGTCTGTATCATCCGCTTAATCAAAAGCAATATATGTTAGCCGTTTTCGTACACAATAAATTTCAATGTAAGAGTTTCTAAATATAGATTAATCTGTTCTTATTTTTTAATAATAGATGAATTCCATAATTACCCGTTTGCAGATCTGTCCATGCTGGAACCACGAATCCAAATATAAATTTGCATCAAGAAATGCGAGTATACTTCGTTTTAAAACGGACTAATAAATATAAAATATTTTCTAATCCCATACAGATAGTTTTGCAGTTTGTTAGTGTGAATTTTTAATATTTCTCTCATATTTAGTTATGTAACCTAATTCTTCAATCTGAAATCTAATGCAAAGTTTGCACCGAATAGACAGACAAACAGACATACTGGAAAGCAAGTTAATATTGCACTGTCACACAATTATGATCTATGTCTACATTTTCTAACTCTAAACTCATTAGCGAGTTAATTTGATTTAAATATTGACAATTTTTCATCGGAACGATAAAGAAACCAAATGATGTGGTAAAACATTAGTTATTCTTATAATATTATTAACTTTTAATAGGCATGTTTTTTAGTCTCTTTTTTTCCAAAGACGGGAAAAAAACAAATTCGATCAACGCCATGGATTCTAGATGAACGACAAAATAACGCGGGGACAAATTAAAATAAAGCTGCCGTTACGTAACACCTGGCAGATATGAAATATCGTCATCCATTGTCATTCAAATAATCTGCAATTAAAGAAAATTGATAAATATATATGGAGTAAGATAAATAAAAAATTGAGTATGAGTTCACACACGGTAGAAGTGAAACTTAGAATTCTGATTAATTAATAAGAGAATGAGATGAATACACTACGGAGGTAATAATCAGAGAGAAAACAGAGAGAATGCGATTGATTGATAATTTTTATTACTTAAAGTAACATTTAAGTAAATATAGAAATTGTATAGTTTCCGTACCTTTGTGCGTTTCTACATAGAAACTTTCTATGAAGTTTCTATATAGAAAGTTTCTATGTAGAAACGCATTTTCTCATTCTCTCACAGCCTGAAACGTATCCTCCTGCTACCAGGATCCTTTATTTTGGAATTTCGTTATGAAACTTTCACTGATTGTTCGTTAGTACTTAAAGTTAGAGGGAAAAATAGTTAAAAAAATCCTGAAGCTGAAAACTCTGATTTTCATTATGTACTTTTTGTAGTACATTGGTGTTCTATGAAGATGTTCTTTGAAAAGTACATTAACTCTTTATATTCATTTTGAATTAAAATAATAGTAATTAAGATTAAAAAAATACACACGATAATGATAATATTCATGTTTTTAATGAAAACCTACATTATATGTAGCTTAAACTAAAAAAAAACAAATTAACTCAAGGAACTTAACTCTGGTTGTATTTATCACAAAATTAACTTAGAACATCTAAAAGAGATCAAATTAAAAAAGTAATAACTAGAATGAGATCTATACCTTATTGATAATCTCGTAGCTTAAATTGCTAGAGCAATTAACAATACACAACATAATAAAAATGGCATCAAAATTAACATTGAAATCAAAATTTAAATTCTTTACACAATAATCCTCTCTAACTTTTACTTCAGTACTTCCTCGTGGTTCCTTATTAAACAGTCTTTCTTCTTTCAAAATATAGTCTCTTGGAATTCTATTTCTCATTACAGTGCCAGTCCCATGAAATCCACGTCTAACAAGCTCGTCGCATAGTTTTACTTTCATTTCGTCAATACACAAATTCTTTGGTCTATCTTTGGTCTATCTATGACATCCCTTCAAGATGCGATCAAATAAAGGTTTCACTTTCCAAATCTTTTCTACTTTCTGCTCGGTTGTTACATCAGGATCATAAACACATTTGAGTCGTTTTCGAATAAAATAAAATCTGTTACGTGTCATTGCTTTAGCTATTGCAGGTATTCTCCATTTCGCCGACCAATACATATCAATTTGAGGGTACTGAAGCGCTGACATTAACATGGTGATACCCAAATAAGTTTTGAGTTCCTTCAATGTCAAACCAAGGGATTTTCCCGTCTCTAAAATATGTGTTCTATTAGTGGCATTAACAATAAGAGAAAGTATTTCCTCATCAATGTATTCATCATAAAACTGATGCCATTCCCAGTCTTCGCGCTCAGTGTGAAAATAAGCAGGGTAGATCAGGTCCAAAGCCTCTGGTTCTAATTTTCTGCTGTCCAGTTATCAGATAGCTGTGCGCTATTGTTAAGAGATAGTGAAGGTGATGATCGAGAACGAATAGTGATATTTCCACGGGCAAAGAACGTCCACGCCCGCGTCTATTAGTCGACCGTGCACGTCCCTTGTTCGGCCCCGTGATGCTACAAAGACAGGAATATTTAGTGAATTTTCAGAAATAGCCGGAGAAGGTACTTGTGCCTCTAGGAGGGTGTCATCTGACCGCTCGTCATCATCTGAACTACTTGATCCACAGTTTCTTAGTGGCATAAGTTCGGGTGGTAAATAAGCAGGGTCATCATCAGAATTTGTATCAGAGAAGTCTATGTCCGAGTCATCAAGTGCTTCCGTTATTTCATTGTCTGTCATGCCTGAAATAAATTAATTTTACGTGTAAATGTCAATGTTCTATACAAAGTACAAATAGAGTTGAACACATGCACTAGTCAGTATCTACATTTGTACTTTCGAAGTACATAAGAATACACATGCCAGCATCACCTTCAATAATTATCAAAACAGAAAAATACGAAAAGGTGCCTCATATTTATTATCCTAACGAGTATTTATAATAAAAGAATTCACTATCAATGCATCTGTACAGAGATGGTAATAGATTTACTCACCATTGCGCATACGCCGGCCTGACCGTGACCCTTCGGAAGCCATTTTAAATGAAATGACAGATGACAGATGACTTTTATATTTTTTCCTGTCAGCCGATATTGTAGTGTTGCCAATTAAAATGGAAATAGTATTAAAAAATGGTAGAAAACCGTGGTAGATTTTTTAATTTATTAAGTACTACCCAAAGGACAAATGTAGGCAAGAGGATTAGATTTGGTAGTTAATTTTTCATAATGCTTCAAGAAACGAAAACAATAATTATCACCATTCGGCTTTGTACAACGCCAAAGTATTGATGAGTTTCGACTATCGAAAACTGTCCAAGATACATTTCATAAACGTAACCCGAAAGGCGAGCTAACATAATGCATTTCACAAAAGAATTCCGTTTGTTATAAAATACTATGCTATTGAAACCTGCTTTGTTATCAATAGTTGATCGTTCATTTTGTTCATTCTGGCAACACCTTTCATATTCGATAGTTCCTTTAAACACGTCATTGACCCAAATCGCAGAGTGTGGTATTAAGTTTAATTTTAATCATTTAAATCACCTAAAACGAATATAAAACATAAAATGATTTTTGGATAAATTATTGTTCTTCAGTTTGTGGAACATGACTCCATATTTCTCTTGAGAGAATGTCTGTGGTGACATAAAGAAGCTGGATTGGCACTTACATAATTAACCCTTCGCTCTTTCGTAGTACTGTTGCCAATCTCTGAATTAAATATCTTCGAGACTTAATTTTAGTTTATCTTCCATCGACCGATGATTAGAATTATCGTTATTATTATTATCACGTTTCTCTATTTTCTTTTCTTATACTCGACAAATTTGGTTTACAGAATAGGTACGTTTTATGCCAAGAATTCTAGTTGCGATGTGCTTAGAGTTGTTAGTGTAATGTGTTTTGTTTGTGTGACATATGTCTTTGTATTATTTTGGTGTGCATTGTTGAGTCAGTTGGTTTCTTCGTCACAGGTCAGGTGTAATGATATTTGGTTCAGGAAACGGCGTACTATGGAACAGATGTCGAGAACTATTGACTTATGTACGGGTATGTAACTGTTTTTCGGGAGCTGTAGGGTTTCGAGGACTATTCTTAGGGTTTGGTTACGACACCAGTAGATGAGAGATGATGATTAGAATTATTCGGAAATATTCTTGTTTTCATATTTGCTTTATTTCGTCTACCAGAGAAATGCGTTTTTGTATTTTTTCGGTGTTTTTTTTTTTCAGATTACTAATGTTGGGTTTTGTGATATCTATGAGATACGTGGTTTTCGTGTGCTTTATGATGAGTGTGATGTCTGGTCTATTGCTTAGGATGGTATGACCGATTATTAGATTTCGGTCCTAGTATAGTTTTGCAGAACTATTTTCCAAAACGTTGCCAGGTTTGTAGAAGAAGATATAGGTGTTTAGGATGGATATGTTTTGCAACGTTATTGTGTCTGTGAGTGTAATCTTTGCTTGCTAAGGAGCTGCAGCCTTCTATGATGTGGTCTATTGATTCGATGGTTTTATGATATAATCTCCACTTATCTGTTTCTATAGTTTCTTTCAGGACGTATTTAGCGCAGTTTCTTGTTTTGGTAATTTGATTTTATATGACTGTCATGAAATCTTTTGTTTCGCCGTATTTCACCTTTAGTAGGTAAGGTACATGATGCAGCTCGGTCCGTATGATTTTGGTGCAATGATGATTACCGTGCAATGCTTTACTTTTCCATTTATCTATCATCTATTCATCTTTGTGAATTTTCTCTTTAAAATCAAATTTCGTTTTATCTAGTAGATGGGTGTATCTGATTTTTTTATCTAAGCTATTTTTCTATGTAAGTGGCTGTTTTAAGATTTGTTTGAGAAGTAGGTTGTCTATTTGTTTGTAGTATAAGTTTTTAATGTCAATTAATCCGTGGCCTCCGAGTTTTCTGTTAAGTGTGAATTTTCGTACTGCTGAATGCATGTGGTGAGTGTTGTTTTAATTGCAGGTGGTTTGTGTAGTGTAATCGAGAGCATTCAACTCTGTATCTGAGACCATTTGATAATTCCCAAGGAATAAGTCAGTATCAGAATAACATATGTATTCACAGCTTTCGTTTTATTTCAGGTTGATAATTGAGTGTTGAGCATTTTGTTGACTCTTTGTTTATGTTTTGTTTTTAATTTCTGTATAACTTATAGAAGTGTTTTGTAAGTATCTATGTGTATCTTTCGACTCCATATTATTAATTTTTTTCGTTCTAGGTCTAAGTTAAATGGTCCTGTTTCTTTGTATTATCCTTTAACTACTATTAATCTTACATTTATCAGTGTCAATCTGCATTCTGATATCTGTACTAAATTTTTCAGTTACCCTAAACAGTTCGTGTAATTAGACTCTGTTTGCTGGGTAGAGTTTTATGTCATCCCTGTAAAGTAAGTGGTTGAACTTAATGATATTTTTTCTATCTATCGTACAACCGAGATAGATTTCGTTTAAAATGCTTGATAAAAGATCAAGAGCGAAACAGATCCACAAAGGGCTGAGAGATTCTTCTTCGAAAATACCGCAGGATATTTTTATGAGATAGATATGTTTTGAGAGTTGTATTGTGTTTGTATATTCTAAGTGTGTTAGAACATACAACAAAATGTTATAAGTGTGTTATCAATTTTTATACCTTTTGTACATATAGTAGCCATGACTGTGGTACACTATCAAAGGCTTTTTGATAATTTATGTAGGAGTACTGTAAGTTTTTATATTTTTGTTTGATTTTATTGTGAATTTCGGTATCTGTTATGACTTGTATCACATATCAGTGATGGGTGTAGGAGAGTCACCTAAAGTTTCTTGTGCAATATCAAATGACATGAGTGAAGTTGTACTCGGTCTGGAGGCGAGTATGCTTATATGAGAGTAAGAGTGTGACGATGACTTGAACAAGCTGTGTTTTGAGGATATGTGTGATGTTTGCTGAATGTGTTCGACTGCTGTTCGACAGTGGTAATGTGCAAAATCCTGCGATAAGGTGTGTGTCCCCAGCGTACATTGGACTGCCCGAGCTTGTTGACCCGAAGCGGGATTCTCCATCACGTGGTTCTTCGGTACCTGGTTCGGGTAGTTTTCTACTGTTTCTTAAACGCATAGCATTGTTCTGTTACTAATGCTTCGTTGGTCTCTGGTGAGTCTTTAGTTAGAAGCTGACAAAGTTCGCCCCTCACGTAACTATAGATGTTCGGCCGGACGTGGAGATAGATTTGTGAAGGGTATTATTACTATTATTATTATTTTCAATAACATATTTGTGTTGCTGACAAAATAAGATATATCTAATTCAGCTTCTTACAGTCACACTAATTGATATAAGATTTTCTATACTTGATATATTTTCATATTAAAACTTACCCAAATCTTTGGATTGAGCCCTTTTTTAGCATGATGTAACCTTTAGATTTAAGATGGTATTGAAGGCATCTTGTCATAGATATCATAAGTAAAATTCGATAGTGACCTGAGATGCATTATCAATAAATAGCAATCGAAGTTTATCATATTTTCTTTATAGAAACTTAAAGGGCCATAGATCATGATGCATGACCATGAACACCCGCAACCACAAAGGAACCACCGTGCTTTGCTAGTCTATAAGTGTGTTGCAAGCTTTTTAGAAAGCAATAGGCTCTTATCTTGAAGATCCTGTTGTCGTAGTTGATAGAAAATACTGCTGATAGTAGATCATTCTAAAGTTTTAACTTACGTGGTAGAAAATTGCGTGTAAAGCATAGCTAAACTAAGATAAACTAGCTAAGCTAAACGTTGCGTGTAGCTAAAAGTTACTCATCAGATAGAGATGATGATATTTGGTATGGACAGCGATGAAATTTAGCGGCAAAAATAAGATTGAATATTCTTCTCATAATGGTTGCGACAAACTATGCAAAGATGTTGATTAATCTTATCAAATCAAGTTGATAACAAAAAATAGTAAAATATTTGTTTATTATAGCATGATATGTGGTATATATAAAATTTAAAAATTGCAGTTATAATGGGAAAAAATGATGAATTCATACAACGTACATATTTTCATTGGATTTTTTTATTCTGATATTGCATATTCCTCATTCTTGGGGTTTAATACCATCCACAAACGAATTAAAAATAATTACTGTTAATTAATAAGTACGGAGAAAAACGATGAAAGCAATGAATTTAAGCTCGATCCCTCCGAGCTTAAAGTTCACGATTGGAATTTCATGATAGCTCCTACTTAGGTTAGCCATTGAACTTTAGATCAATAAATTAGTTCCAATTGCGTAATCGATCTCGGCCAAATTAATGACTTGGGAAAGCTCTGAACTTTCTTACCGTTAAGATATTCAAATGCGATTCTAAAAACAACCGGAGCAAAAATACTGCAACTCATTTAAACTTCTCTCCGGCAATCAAAGGAGTTCATTGTTATGCTAACCATATTCTAGATAATTTACTTGCTTAAGGTTAGCCCAGATACCTACGTAATACTACTACTTTACCTGTATAGGTCCATTGACTTCGAAATAAATTACACAAAGTGCCACATTGCCTTCTCCTGATTACAGCTTTAGGGTTAGTGTAGTCTTCCTCCCATTTGTAAGAAATGCTAACCCGAATAAAGAATTTAAATGTATTTATATACAATCCTTACGTATTATAAAACGGTAGAAATTAGCAGTATCTAAGGAAGGATCAACATCAAGTGGAGAATGAAAATTTATATCGGATCGAAACCTATAACTGGACTAGGATTGGAACTCTGAACGACAGTATCAGCTGTCGATGTAAAAGATAAAGGAATACGTTTTATATCCAGACGGGCGAAGACGCGGGAAAAATCTAGTATTGTATAAAAATGGTGCTATATAATTGTAAAGGATTATATATAAATAAATGACATTAAGAATCGAATGGAATGAACGTTTTAAATTTACAATCGTTACTTTCCATAACCTTGTTCTTATTTAACAAAAAAAAAAAAGAAAAAAATTATGTGTGTTATTCACATAAGGCACATATATTTTTTTCTTTTTTTTCCCCTTATGGTCTCACGACCATAAATTTTAATTAACAGAAAATTTTAATGTACAGTACAACGCACGAAACTTTGTCACTCTGAATTGCCTGCGAATGATGTATAGCGCAAGTTTAACACTCCCCGATCCTTCCTTCTTCTCTCCCGCGTGCCAATTTTGCGCCATTATCATGCTTTCGTGACTAACTTCACAGCGGTAATTTCGACATGTCCAAAATAAATGTATTCGAAATCACTGAAGTGAAAACGTATTTTCTATGAAGCGACATTGTTCACATTCAGCAGCGCGATCTAACGGCAACAGTAAACTTTGCGTTTAGGTACCACTAATACGTTATTACATAAACTGAATAGCCTGTGTTTCAAAAACCAATTATTATTTATAGGGAAAATCTGAGTTTCCATCAGAAGATTAAAATAATATTTTGATTTTAATAAATCAATGTCTCAGAAACTTGCAAATTATTTGGTAGGTTATCAGATTACGAAACATGATAAATTGGAGAAAATTAAGTGATTTTGTATAAAAAATAATTCATATTGAAAATGTGATATCTACTAGTTAATTACTCTAATTTATTGTACATTGAAACTCATTAAAATTCGACATTGAATAACTTCTTATGATTTCCTTAAAAAATAATTTTTATGTATTCAATTACTCTAATTCGAACATGAATTTCAATTTAAATATAAGAATCGTATCTAGTACGTATTTAATAAAGAATAATTTTATAAATTCATTTTGTAACATTTTGTTTTATTTTTTAAGTTATATATAAAATTATACATAAGATTCTCAGCAATCATATATAGATCACCTCTAAAATGGATGGTTATGTTGTTTCATTATACTTAATAAATAATTTAATCTTACTAAATATAAAAAAAATGTAATTAGTATTTTTGCTGAGAGGTACAGACATAGATGAATATTAATACATAGGGTACAGACTTAGTCTTGGAAAAACATAAACAACGACCATTTTGAAATTCTTTCATCATTTCGATTTCATCATTGAATTTTTAAAAACGAGCAAAACCTGTGCATTACATAAATCAAATATATTTATTCAGATGAATCAAAAGCAGTCGCTGCGAAGTTACTCAAGAAAATGGCATTCCATTAATAGACACGAGTGTTGAATAAGAGTGACCTCATTTGATCGCCGGCCGCGCCTACTCCTTGTAACCGCCAAACCGCAACGCTCTCGGTCCTTTGTTTCGCTGTGGGCTCGTTCGGCTACGTAATTTGATTTGTAACGTAGGCACAGGACGGTGGTGCTGAGCCCTAATAAAGTTACGTATTATTCAATCTACAGGCTGATGTGATTGATGGGGTAAATTGGTAGTTTCCGTATTAATTCCGGTTGTTACAATGTTATGTCTGTCGGATTGTACATACGTGTGGAACATTGATGTGTGAAACGATTCCATCTTATTATTATCGTCTTACGTGGGAAAACAATTTAAAATAGATATATACTGGATTTATGTGCTTTTCAAATGTAGGCCATTTCATTTTATACCGCCTCTTCCTCCTCTCTACTTATCTTAATCGCTTATATGTGTATATTTACATAAGTATTTATAGATGACAAACAATTTTAGGTATTGAAATGGGTGTATAGGGTAGATATTTCTACCCTTTTTAGGGTTTCGAGCCAAAATGGCAAACATGCTTTATAGTTTCGTCGTGCCCGTTCGTATGCCATAGGCATTTTATTCAAAAACTACAAGATGCATATTGATGAAATTTAGAGTATAGGTGTCTTACATAAGCCGTTACTTACTTTCGTAGTTAGAAACAAAAATAAATATTTCTAGAGAGGGTACGCCATAGATGTACCAGAAGCTAAAAAAAATTTTTTTAGCAAAATCAACGCGTGGCGCATATTTCGACAGTTCTTTTAAAAATACTTTATGTTTTTGAGCAATTATTCTGATTGCGTGAATAATTTCGAAAATAATCGTTCCAAAAATTATACAAATTGTGAGCCCTCCATTTTATTTTCTAAAGTTTAAGTCCAAAAAATATGAAGAAAATTATAAAGGTAACGCTTAGAATTTAGAATCTAGCACAGAATCTAGTTCCTCAAAAATTAGAGAAATTGAGATTGAGAGTAATTAAAATATTATTGTTTTATTTTTATGACTTTTTTTAGTATGCGGCCATATTGAAATAAGTTGTAAACGCGGAAAGCTACAGCGACAATTATATTCCGCATTAATATTTACTCCAATTAAACAAACAATGATTATTTAATTTCTGCATTAAAATGTCCATAGTTATATTTATGTTATTGCGTGGACTATGAATAAGGCTGACTTTTATAAGCCGCAAAAGTGGCATCGCACATTTGTACAAAAACTTTCCACATCTAATTTTTTTTTTATATGCAAGCACAACAAAAACTCTTATATATTGATTGTAAATTTTTTTCTAGAGAAATTTCCCAAATATTTATTATGATGATTTAAAAAATCGGACTTTCATTACTTCTAATAAATATCAACTATTGGAACTCCAATCATCAATTGGAAATCTGATAACATAGCATTATAGACTTAGTAAATTCTCATATTAAATAATAAATACGACATTCTAGTAGTAGAATTTCAAGAGTAATTCAAATTTTTGTTTTACTTTTTATAAAAAAAAAATTCCGCGTCTGTGGCCACATTTGTATAAGTTATCGCAAAAGTACATATAACTATGCCCCATGTATGTACATCAATTAGTGTAGAGGCAAGGCAAGCAAACTATTACGCTGGGTAGTACAATAATTTGCTTGCCTTGTACCCTTTGCGGTCCAGTTGTGATGCTAGGAACTGTCCAGCTGACAACAACAGGGAGCGCGTGAGCAATCAACTCCGTCGGTCTCTGACGTTTGCTTTTACACGGCACATTCCCACACGTAAACTTGTGAAAAATGCCTTACTTTGTATTCAAATACTGTTTAATTGATCAAGAAAAATAAAATATTTGGAAAATCCAAAAGTGCACGACTCATAATGTTCATTAGTTTTTTGTTAATAACTATTAAACGACACAAATCAAGTTAACCATTTTCAATACCAATCTCCGGACAGTGGATCTCAAGCTATTAAAAAAAAAATGGATCAAATTAGTTAATTAATACGCTCGCTATCGTGTCCGGAACGAAAAAAGTGTTGATTGACAGGAAATTTCTTTTGACTATTTTGATAGTTTTTTCTAATTGTATTATGTTAAATCGATTTGAACCAGTGATAGAATTAATCTTCATTAAATTATCTATCAAATAGTGCACAGGTTAATAAAATTACATGAATTATTAATCGTGTTATTGATGAAAAAAGTTACGAAATTGAGGAAAAAAAATTATTCGTTCGTAGAGCACTTCTTAATGCTTCGCATTATGAGTCGTGCAAAAAGTTAGTGTGACATTTTGTCGCTAATTAAAAGAATAACTTATTCAAAACTCATCAGTGAATAATAATACTTCAGCTAGCTGATGCGAAACTTGCTTGAACGTAGTGTCATAGATTTGTACACCAGGCGTTTGTCACGTCGTGGACTTGTGATTTGTCGGACACAGCGCGTCTCGTGCGTACAGTACACAATAAATCGATGGCCTAACTTTTTGCGTTTCTCAGAAAGGCGTAATAGCATAGATACCTCGTTTTTATTTATTATTATTATTCTTTTTTTGGACATAGTTACATGCTTTTAAAAATTTTAATATTCATATAACTGTGTCATTTTCATTGAAACTTAAAGGCGTTTTGTCTTGTATACTATACTTTTGTAAATGGTAATTATTCGATACCTTCACATACACATTTTGATCTACTTATAGTAGCTAAATGATTAGGACATGAATATTATTAAACCACGGTGAGAACTTAGAGCATTAACGCAAATGAGATTTAACATTGAATAGATAGAAAACTCTTGCCTATACCCAATTAACGGCTTTCCAAAGTGAACGAACGCTTTCTGAAATATGCCGCCCCTAGCCCCCGGGCTATAAGCCTTATTGACAAATCCGGCGCTGGTTGTGCTCTTTAATTTATGCACGTAATCCGTATTGACTATACGTTGAACCCTAAAATAAAATATTTATTCTGGCAGTTCTGCTGAAATATATTTTATTCTAGATAAATCGATTAATATGTAAACGGCATTAATAGATCGATTAAGTAAATTTAAAGAGAAGTTGTAGATTGTATTTTATATTCCTCATATAATTTAAAATATAATAATATTAGAATACAATTTATATTATATTATTTCCAAAGGAATACACAAAAAAAATATTGTCCTTTGATGAATTTCAAACCATCTTATTTGTTTCAACGAGTCAGATAATGCACTCATTCAACATTTGGATATGTGAAAAGAGATTGTATGCACATTTATGTATTTACTTATTGTATAAAAAAACATGTAAATACACCATCATTAAGGTGATATGCAAATCAACAAATAGCAGTTTCGTCAGCAATTGTTGTTTCGTTTTCGCCCAATAAAATCCACCAAGGTCCAGAGGCTTAGACCGGAGAATGAACTTTTGTTTAAGTAGGTACTAGAAAACCCTTTTAGGGTGAATAGGCACCCAAATCAATCTTCTACAACTATTTGGTAAATTTGTAAGATAGATGTTAATAAACTAACATTTAACAAAGTTCCAATATCTCAATGGTATCTAACTATCTCTAACACTCAATGGCTGCGTAAATTCTGGGATTTACTAAAGTTGTATGACGCATAAGTAGCGTGACGATTTATTGCCGTAAATTCAACAAATTTATAGAGTTGAAGGTATGTTTTTATATATAGTATTTCTTGATAATTTATTAAAAATTAATTAACTTTGGTATCTTCTATATTTAAAAAAGCAAACTAACTGATCAACACACATTCGAAACTACTTAATCTAGAAACTCAAAATTTTGCACACGAATATATAACATAGGCAAGTACTAAATGATTTTTGAAAATCCCGTCCTCGGAGGTAAAAATAGGAGTGATACATTGTATATTTCATCAATAACGAGTTTTAATATTAGATTCATGTAAATTGGTATTTGGGCTCCTCTATTGGAATAAAAAACCACTTGTTTCAGGAATTTCCAAATACTTTTATTTTTGATTCGGTGTCCTTATAATTAGTTGATATATGAGATATATGATACAAATAAAGAAATACATGACTTAATGAAGTTTGTCTTCATGGAAAGCCAACCTCTAAAGGGATGAACCGTAAAGTAAAAATTTATAGAGGAGTTCCATTAAATTTGAAGCCATATCATTTTTATAGTTTTTTAATATGTAGATAGGTATATAGACGAATTTGACATAACGAGTCGAGAGCGGGATTGACATTGAAATTCAACCTAGAATCGGAATAGGCATTCAGGACAGGACCGGGATTGTAATTTAGATCGCGACAAGATTCAGAACCGATAATCAGGACACAAAATCATGAACAATGATTAGCAGACAGACTCCTCGATATAAATTATGAAGAAAATCATTCTATGCTCACGTAGGCAAAGCTACAGGAGAAAGCTAATTTGAGCATATATTTTTACGAAATATAACAAAAAAATTTTTCATTAAAAAATCTCATAAATATCATACTGAAAAACATACAAACAGAGCTGTTTCCACAAACATTTTTATGGTTCATATTAGAGAATAAATTAAATGTACAACGAGAAACATATTTTTAAAATTTTATTAGATAAGTATATATAATTATTTTTATCGGGGATGCCGACACTAGGCTGGTTTCCGAAATGAAAATCGAACACCGTTTTCACTGCACTTCGCACACTAATGTTCGCAGCTCCTTTCTTGTCGACGACCGCGCTGAGACTGACGCTCGCTTTTTCCTTTTTAGTTTTCTCCTTGCGGGGAGAGAGCGATAAAAAACCTAATGATCTGCTATGCACCCGCGTGCGTGTATCCCACTTTCACGGAGCAAGAAACCTCCGAAACAACGTGTTGGTTGGCTGTTGTCCGTAGCCCCAATGTATTGGGGCTTTGAGGACTTCGTCTATCGCGGTCGATCGACATGAAATGCCGTCAGCGCGTGATTGCTCTATGGATGCCTCAAGGTGGGCATTTCGGCATAGGTCATCACGTGGAGATTCAGCACGGGCTTAATCCCCTAGCGGGGTGCCGGGAGCGCACCGGGTGGGTGACCATTTAAGGTCGTAATATGAGGGTGCCTACGTCTAGACTTCCGACATATTTTTATTGATTTCCATTAGCTTGCCGCTTACCGGCCGAGCCTCGGCTTATACGCCCGCGGCAGAGGGCGCTCGGCCGGCGCGAGATGCGACAAAGCGAGCGTCCGGCAGGAGTGGGGGGTCATGCGACTTTATTTACATAGCACAATTATCGAATTTACAATTTTACACGATTTCCATTAATAATATTTTGTCGCCCTTATTCTAATATTTACCATACTTATTTCTAACAACGATTATACGATTTATAATACAACTTAATGTTATCTCTATCATATTTTTTACAATTACGATTTTCACATCCTATTCATCGCCACTAATTGTCACTAGCGTCATCTATCACTAGTGATTACTACTATGTGTATTCGTATCATTATTTACCACCACTATAATATGTGTCCGTAATCACTGTCTTTTGCACAATGTAATATTCTGTAGTACACATTTATTTTCCATTTATTGAGACGTCCCACGTTTCGTCTCCCTTTTATGTGAAACATATGGCTACAAACTTTTACTACGCGGGGATGCATTAGAGATCACAAAATCAATACTCATGCATTCTTACTAACGACTATTACATTTTATGTCGAACCATCTCTCTCCTCTGTCAATCGTGATCTTGGTCACAGTTCCATCCAACCCCGATCTGACTCTCGCTCCAGACACCGATGCTGTCCGCTCTCGAATCTGATCATTCCTTATATCGGTCATACGCTGCTATATAACGTAAGTACCTACTGAAAATACAATCATAAAACGTGAAAGAATTTATTGCAAGTTCAAATGGGCGAGACCGCGGACAAAAGCTAGTCTCTTAATGAATATCGAGTCGTTATAGAGGACGAACAAATCGTCTGCAGTAAGCCCAGACGGGCAACTGCGCCAAACGATAATCTCTAAATAAATATCGGTGCATTGTCTTTTTTTTACATATTATACTTCACCAGTTTCTATGCGTATTTCGTTTTTAATTTTTTTCGCGTAGATCCATGGATTTAGATAAACTTTCCTTTCGACAAACTAACCCTTAACTTATATCATTCCAAAAGTATTTTTGGGTTACTTTCGAATAGCACATAAAAAAGTTTCATAGTATATCTTGAAATAAAAATTAATGATACCTTTGCCATTCCTATCGAACTTTTTTGAAATTGAAAAAAATAATGGAACTCATGTTTTCTCCTGAAAAGCATGCTTAGAAACCATCGACATAGGTTTAAATAAAAATTACTTCATGTACTCTACCTACAATTTTCAGAAAGACAATGGAATTTTCGTCCCTCTCCATCTCCATCCCTCCTTAGTTTAAACTTGGAAATAATCAGGAAATAGTGCTTCTAAATTTCAAGTCTAAGTTCAGCAATTTGGTGTTGACATTGATATAAATAACATAAGTTGACATAAATCAGACAAGAATGTCGTTTTATTTGTATAGGTTCTTTTAGTTTGTGTTATTTTTAGAGCTGGCATTACACATTGTTATATGTTACTTTACATAGTCTATGTTACGTAATGACAATGCTACTGTTACTTTACAATATAAATTAGTCAATCGTAATTAAACAAAATTAGTGTTCCATATACAAAGATTGTTTCTAAATAACCTCTAAATATTTTTTTTACAAATTTATCTTAATTATATATGTATATATATATATATATATATATATATGTATAATAATCGGCATACAAATATTTTGCACATGTAAATCTGTCAATCGAGGCTGTAACTACAGATTTTATTTTGAGAACAATATATTTGACTTTAACAAAATATATATATATATATTTAAATAGGGTAATTATTAAAATCTATAATAACGCACATTCAGATACACATTCCAAGTTCCATGTGTAATTTTGTGCACCTTTCCAATAACAATGTAGAAGGAAAATATATGAAATAAGACAAAAATATAATTTAACCGTTTTGCTACAACACACACACGGCTATAGAGGTCGTCGCGAACGATCGGCCAAAACGGGCGGAGTTCAGTGTTCCATCTCAGTGGTTCATCAGCCAGTGCGGTGTGGGGCGGCCGTGTGGCGCGCCGCACGAAACGCAAAATAATTCGGATTAATAATTAACTCGCACAAAGGAACACATTCCTAGTGAACTGATTGTGAAATAATAAATACATGAAATATTAAATCAGTTGATAATTTAATAAAAGTGCTATTTTTCAAGAATTTGTATCGCTTCTATCTAAAATTAAACATTTATATATTAATTTGATCGATATTGAAATTGATAATAAACAGCATAATATTGTGCACGGAATTGAAAGGACATCTACTATATAGTTAGTGTGTCAAAAAAAGTTAAACGTTTTAATAAAAAGGCATATAAACACCGAATCATTTTGGAACATTTATTCTATAGGTGTCCTGATGGGTATTAGTTTTTCTGTGGGTAATAGTCTTACAAAACAATCTGTACAGTAATCAGTGCCAGCGTTATCCGTCCACCTGGCACCTGGAAATCCTACTTTATGGCAGCCAACACACATAGTCTGCGTCTGCCAAACTGGATGTTTCTCATCCAATATTCTTTGTTCTCTCGCCATTTTCAATAACTCTATCATTGCATTTTTCCCACTTTTCTGTTCAGTTGAAGATGTGGGTTCTTGAATATCGTTAGTGTTGAATGAATCCTCCATTTTGACGGGAACATAAAGCTGAGGAAAAAATGTAGATTTTTTGTATAATATATTTGATCTGACTTTCTCCCTAAGCATTCTCTTGGGCGCTCTGCCTGGTATAGGTAGGCCTGCTTTTGCTAATTTTGCAAAATATTTTTGTACTCTACTCATAACTTGGACAGGTGTTCTTGTGCCTAAAGCTTGAGCAATTTTTTTATATCTATTTGCAATAATCGGCTCTTCTGGATATATTTCTAATAACTCTTCCAGTCGTTTTTGTTCTTGACATGACCACAATTGATTGAACGTCTCAGGTTTGCTTTCAGTAAATATTCTTCCTCGAACTTTGGTGCCTTCTGTTTCTGAAACTGTCTTTGAGTCTTTATTCTCCATAAATTCGTGGATATCAATACCAAAACTATTCCAATCAATAGAAGGAGGTTCAGCAATAGTCTGTCTACATGGAAATTTTATGTTCCCAGCCTGTAGGTTTTCTACAAATTGAATAGGATTCTCTAATGCTTTATTTTTCGCTTCAGCCAATTCCTCTATGTCCTGTAAAGATCTGGTCCTTTGGGCTTCTAAAGTGATAATATATTTAAGTAAATCACAGTACTCCTTATTACTTCTCAAAGCCAAATGGTCCGTTTCAAATAGGAATTCATTTTCACCTTCATTATTATCCACAACTTCGGAATTTCTCATTTCAAGTTCATCCATTGTAGAAATAGATACCTTAAAAAATAATTAAATTTAAATATAAAATGTCTTATAAATCAAAATGAACATAATGCACACATACACAAATTGAATTGTATCAATAATAAGTGTTCAATTGTGAAGAAATATGCAAAAATCTCCTAGTGATAAAGGATTTTATAACAGTCCTAGACGGAGAAGTATTAAATTAAATATATTTTTTAATAATGTTAATAATAAAAAATGCAAACCTGAACGAAGTGCTTCAGTTGAAGGGTGGTCAAGTAGGTGAGTTGTTATTTAATTTATTCGCCTAAAATAATAACTAAGCTTCAATAAAATCATTACCATAATACTAAGATATATCATGGATTAGCATAAATTATAACCATCCTAAGACCCATCTGTTATTTATTCGAGTACATCTTGTTATAATGTAATCCTTATATTTATCTTCTATTAAATGAACATTGAGGTTATCACATTACTTTTTACATACGAAAGTATACATTGTAAATAGTTATAACACTTATAAACACAGTGAACAATTAACAAAAATACATGGAAAGCTGAAATGTCAAAGGAAAAGGACCGAATAATGCGGAATGAAGTTAGCAAATGATTAAGATAAAGGTGCAAGCGCCATCTATTGTGTATTGTACTAACTTTCATGATGAAAAACAACGATACCACATTGGAACGTAGAATGATGTACGCTTACATAATAGTCCACTAGATGGCGCAAAATAAAAGTATTTCGTTAGAACTTGAAAATTTACAAAAACTATGTATAAATAAAATAATATAAAACTACAACACAACAATAAAATGTCATTATAATTTCATATAGTTTTTCCTTTTTTATATGTGTTTTACTCAAATTATTGTTGACACCTAACTTATACATTAGTATTCAAGTACTTAAGATACCAAAAGTATAAAAAACTTTTGACAATTGAACAACTCCATACGATGTTAAACAACTTTGCAAGTTATGTTATGTTATAATAAGAATTAATTTATATGCACGTATTTTTTTATTACGCCACTCTAAAGGCGTAGTAGGTAGTATCCTCCCAATAATCTTTTTATTTCGGATATGAGTATGGACGACTTGTTTAGCGACTACCTATAGGTAATTTTACATTACCATCACGATGTTGTCACCATATAGACAATTTTCGGAACCAATGGTTTAACCCATAGATGGTTTAATATGAATATTACTATAAAGGTTTAACTTGCTCTAGAATAAGTTAATTTACTATATTTAAAAAGAATATTATTTTCCTTTCTCGTACACTTTATTTCCTTGGAAGAAACGCTATCCTATTGATTAACCATAATCTTTTAATGAATACAGTTTTGTGAATTCGTAATAGAGGTGCAGATGTGACTGATACACATAGTGGCTCCATAATTCTATTTTACACTATTAACTCTTAACGCGTGATTAAAGAATATCCAAGCATTTATAATATTTTTACGAATTACACTTATAAACGTAATAAATCAATAAGAAAATAATTACCTTAAAATAATTAGAATTTAGTGTCGCCTCGAAATGCGTGAGTGGTTACTTACATCGTTTGCAATTTTGATTGGTTAAAATGTTCCAAATTACTATAAATGATACCATTTATTAAAATTTTGTTTGTTTGTCCTTTTACAATTTAAGAATGGTTTGACCAATCAAATTGTTACAATTCTATCGTGTGAACGAAATTATTATATAAACAATAGTGTTTATCATCACGAGAATAAGTTTTAACCAATTATTGAAGATATCCAACTGACTGAGTTGTGCGGCAGATATAACAATGCTCTACAAAACTGAAGTATGCCGATTTATTTTGCTCTTCGCTTGACATGCTATATCAAACACTGGGATGATTTTGTGCACGTCTATTTCTTTGATGATTCTGATATGGCTTTGATGGATAGAATTTTATATTTTTAAACAATGATGTTCCATTAACAAATATTTTACAATTATTTTTAGTCTAGTCAGCAAGTGCCTTTATGTCAATACGTTTTCGCCTTCTCTTAAAAATATGGTTGAGGTGTCATTCGTTTCGGAATCGTATGCAGATAGTTTTTGGAAAAATTGAAGATGCGCTCAAAAAAATTACAAAAGTTATAAACAATGATATGAACAAAAGGGGTTTGTGTTTTTTGCTTATATCTCAAAAACTATTTAAGACATTTCAAATCTGAAGAAACGATTTCTTAATTGTCCCAATGGGAATCTATTCTAAAGACTTTGAAGAGTAGCTCCACCAAAGGAAAAAAATCTAAGGTTTGGTGTTTAACAATTATAACATTTACAATGTTAAATATTCAAACTACATGAAATTGTTAATTAACTATGGCATAACTTGTTGAAAAGTCGCTATAAAAATTTTTAACCGGCGGATTATTATTTGTTAATCTATTCTGTGAGTGCCTGATTTTTTTCAAATTACAATTTTAGTATTTAACACCTTTAAATAATGTTTTTTTGTGTTCGAAGTGTTCGAAGGGGGTGTGGCTTGCGCAAACCCGAGTACCTGTTTTCGGACATATTTTCAATCCTTGGTGAAAATTATAAATATTGGCCCTACAGTTCCGGTAGTAAAAATCTTTTTGAATCTTTTTCCAGATTTGAAATATCTCAAATTTTTTTTGAGATGTAACCAAAAACTAAACCTCTTTTTTTCAGCTTATGGTTTATACCTTTTGTAATTTTTCTTAGCGTATCTTCAATTTCTTCAAGAACTATCTACATACGATTCCGAAACGAATGAAACTTCAACCATATTTTTAGGAGAAAACGAAAAAGTGTGACCTGAAAGGCACTTGTTGACTAGATTATTTAAGAATAATTTAAAAACAAAGACACGAGTATGAGGCTTTGACGATAAGGATAGGAGATGGCAACCCCATCTAGAATGTCCTAGGTACTGAGATAAACATACTTACTCAGACATTTAACAACGCCGAGACACTTGTCTGTATTTATATGAATAATATGAGAAAGCGAATACGTAATGTATGTACTTCGTTCTATATCTAACATCGTTCGATTTAAAGGAATTATTTATTACATGTAGTAATAAACATCGAACAGAGCATTAGATATGACCCGATCCTTGTTTAGAAACTTAATAATATAATATGAGGCTTTAGCATTGCATCAATGGGTTTTAATCAAACTTTTCCAATCCGTGCTCGTACATGTGAAATTGGTTTTTACAGAAACATCTTGTAGCTGATTTTCATTTAATTTTAGTAAGTACTAAGTTCATCCAACTTGCAGGTGTCATAGATTTTATACCATTTCATAATAGCCTACTTAGGTGAATCATATGATAGAATTATTATTATACAAGAAATCTATAAAAAGTGCAATAGTACATAAATATTCAATGTATTTGTAGATTATAAATTTGTTTTTATTTCGGTTGCACCTATTTAGGTTTTCAGTTAAAAACGATACAGTAATATTTGGAGACAAGTGTAGCTAATTATTAGTAATAAATTTTTGACTATACATTTTAATAATGTATTGGATTAAGTTAAAACTTATAAAAACTTTCTTTAACAAGTTATTAACATAATTTACAATCTATTAATTTAAAACACAGTATATTGATATATAAAGAAACAACTTTAACAATAAGATATTCGTGAAATAGTTTAATAGTTAAGAATTACGTCATATACGGTTACAATTATAGTACTTACATCATGAAATATCATTATCTTCACTAGACCCTAGAGTGCAGACAGTATCAGCACGACACCTTACAAATGTCACTTTAATAAAAAATTGTTATAAAGACATGAAAATCATAACAAAATATTGAATTCCTAAAACGTTAATATGTTATTAAATTAAAAAGTTGTTCATTTTTCTATAAAAAATATAAATTTGTTTATGAATTGTTGATATAATAATATAGGTTGGATGGGAATTAGGTGGTGGACATAGATTTTCCTAGGCTCAATTTTGCTAACTTGAAACGATACAAGGCGCATCGTAGTAAAAAAGTGATACTCAAACTGTCTGAGATAGTCAGTGTAATAATTACCAAAAATAAGTCCGTTGCGAGAAATCTGTTAGAAGAATAAATATGGATCACGAAACCTGTTACATAATGGACCCTAATAATAATGGCGGAAATAGTACTACAGATTTTCACAAGCTATTTAGAATAAATCTCCTCATGCTTGACATAGTAAATAGTAAATAGTGACATCTATAGACGAAACTTTGGCTTTGTTTGGCTATTATATATTTTACCCAAAAACTACGTCTTGTAGTCATTGAAAACTTTGAATTTACTTTCAAATGGTTTAGTTTACTTCGTAAAAGCATAAACGCCTCGAAAGTCAAAGTAAGCTTTTGTGTGCTATAATACCACCTCGTAGAAAAGTTTTTCAAATGAACAACACCTATTGCCTTACCAAAATAAGTCATTTTTAAATGTTTTTCGTTTCTCTCTATCAAACTGACGTTACTATTTCATGGATGAATAATATACCAGATTACAAGCCAGTGACGTTAATTAGGTGTTTGACAGTGTGAAGTTATTAACTGCGATGTAGGATCAGCAAAAAAATTAAATTATTTATTTATTTTATTCCTTTTTTATTTTAGTCAATCAGGGTATTGAATTAGTTCAACATCAGACATATTTAAATCAAAATTTGATGAGTTGTAATCAATAGTTGACTCGCCGCTGCTGTCACAGGTATTAATTATTAATTTATATTCTTCTAATTCATCCATTGTCTATTATTCCCAAAACTTTCTTCTAAGGCGATCAAGGTGATTAACTTCCATTTGCCAGTCTGACGCCGTTATTCCATTAACCGCTTTCCGAGTCTACTACTCTATTTCTTATATTTTTTTCAGCCATCCTATGCGTTACATTGTTCCAAATGTTCTCTATGGGACTTGAGTCACATTGATACGGCGGCAACCGTAAAACTTCGTGCCATGGCCTTTAATTAATTCGTCTACAACACACTTAGGCAAAGGTAGTCTCACTCCTATTAAATAGTATAATTAATTCTTTTTTCATCACTTTCTGTTCAAAACCTATATTATTTTTTTAACCATTCATACCTAATTACTTTTCTATCTATCATCGTAGGTGGTTTTACGAAGCATTTGGGACGCTATGGATTGTTATCTATAATAATTATTAAATTTTATAAAAATTGGGTAGAAGCTTTTCTTATAAATATTTAAAAAAAATATTTGCGTCCATCTCATCGCCATAATCACAATTTTTGTTCTTGCACTTATATTGTAACTCTGCTATACCAGCTCTGCTCTATACTAACCTTTGGCCAGACCTGTGAATTTTATGTACACCTTTATCACATCCGTGCTGGCAGAATTTGCTCACCGTATAATGCGAATGAATCCACATCTCATCCGAGTATACGACAGGTTTTTATTCGCGTCTAGCGCAATATTTTCGTGCATACACCTTAAATACCGTGTTCGCCGAGCTTCTGTTCTGGGCCTTTCTAAAAGCACATCTCTACCTCGCCTTTTTTTTGAATCGATAGCCTAATTTTTCAACCAAGATTTCTTTTAAAGTATCTACACAATACGCCGGGAAAATTAATATCCGCCTTCGGTACCGCTAATACTTTTTTTTATTGTCGGTATCTCTTTTCTGACACTGTAAAAGTAGTTGACTATATTTTTAATAACACAAATCATAAAATTATCTGCCTCCATTATGTTTGATGGCCTTCGCTTTTGATATTTAGTAATTTCGTTGTTAGTAGAAGGCTTTCTGAGAGTGTCACCTGAAATAATATTTTTTTTCCTTACACTTTTATTCGATTTAATGTTCTTACTCCAGTTGCCAATGACGTGCGTTTTAAAGCTTGATCAACAGGAACAATGAATTGATCATTCTTCTACTCATACTCAAAAAAATTAAATTTTTTTATTTATTTGGATATTTTAATAGTTTTTAGATATTTTATGCCTATAATTAACATTATCGTTAAAACAACGAACTCTACTGAATAAATAATCAGCTTTAAATATCCTTTGAACTCTACCAGTATATCGAAATTCTTTAAAATAGGCTATACAATTGTCGAATTATAAAAAGAAATACAATCCAACTTATAGATAAAATAGGCATGTAGCTTTTGTACTTGTTTTGTTTTTGTCTGATAATTGAAATGAAAATTCATTCAACTATTGATTCACGGAAAGATATATATACAGACTTACAAACTAACAAACCAAAAGTAGCCTGTGTCTTTGCCCAACATTTCAGCTATCTCTAAGGAAAATTTTATCAATATCGGTTCAGCGGCGTAGCCTTGAAAACTTAGCAGATACAAACAGGCAGACATAGTTATTTGCATTTATAATGGATACTATGGATACTAAGATCATAAAAAATAATTCCATTATATTTTAACGAATTTCGATAATATAAAATTTATTTGTTTGTTTAAAACGGACTTTAAAATCGCTATAAAATGGGGAGCATTTTATAGCGATTTTAAAGTCCGTTTTAATTGCAACGCTACTTAGGGCTGTTATCACACAGCCAGGAAACATGCACCTGAAGTCATTAAATTCAATTATGCAGAGAGGAAAGATTAATCACTTTATGATTTATACAAGCCTAGAATGAGAATTTTAAAGCTTACACAATACAAGTTCTTCCATTCTTTATTTAAAACATAATTTTGTAAGATATAACATTGAAATTTCTTTGCATTTAAAGTCACTGCAATTCTATACAACGTACTTGTTATCGTCACCGCAAAGGTGTGAATTTCTATATCGTTTTTACAATCACATATATTTTAGTGATAATTTCTTACAATAAAAAATAATGTATACTCATCTTCAGGATACAAATTGACTCCTTGGCAAATTTCATGAAAATTGTAAAAGTGGTTTAGCAACGACGAGATAAGCATAACAACACGCACTTCTCACTACTTTAAACATTTTCCGCGGCTGCGTCCGTTTAAAGGTAATCAATCATTCCCTTCTCTAGCCCCTACACAACAAGCTGCTAGGCATCTGTTCCGTATTTTTAACAATATTAAACCCATCTCTCAACCATGCAAAATTATATACATAAATTCATAATTAATAAAATTTGTAATCAACAATATATTATATTACATATAGCTTAAATTTATTATTTATCATAACTTTATTTTAATGGTTTAATATGCGTGAACATAAATGATTATAAAATAAATGATTCTTCTATTACATTGAACTCGCCCTAATACGATACTAGTAGTCCCTATCCTCCTTTCAATTTTGAAACCAATTCTAGTGTGATTGGCTCTTATCTAGGTGCCGTTTACGCTTCTGATTTCGTGCTCAGTGTCCATCAGTTCAGTTCCACTCTCCATTTCGCTTCCAGTTCCGTTTTCGATTCTGATCCGACTCTGCTCTCATTCGGGATTGGGATACTGTAGCGACGCCGAGCCGAGTACCAGTCCCAAAATTAATGAACGATGAATATTTCGTTCGTTCAAACTGACCGCTTCATATAGGCAAACTAAGCGACGGTTTAGAGCTCTAGAATTTGGGGGATGGCATAGTGGGGATGCGGGGCGTACGAGTTGATGTGGGCGGCCCATTATCGTACCACTCCTGTGCAGAGAGTGGCCCGGCGCGGCTCCAGATTAGGGGAAGGAATGGATGCGATTGCTCTTCCTCCATTTGACTTACTACTAAAAATCTATATTTTGGTCAATTTCAAAATTATGTAATCTTCATAAGGACATCACTACTTTAATAGATACATTCGAGAGGGACTTTGCATTTAATATTATGCTTAGTATTATATTGTTTTGGTTTTATATGGAATTTATAGTTTGCCATTATTTTTCTATAAGCTAAGATTTGAACCTTTTTTTGTAGATAATGTCGCTTTAATTATCTATGTTTTTCTTATGTCAAATAATTTAATAAAAGTGTTTAATGAAAAATCTATGCATAATTTTTTTTTATGAAAAATTAGTTTACTTTACGGGACGCCATTCAAATAATTCGCTTATTTTGCTTATTTCATTAGAGTTTAGTTTAGTTTACTTAGGACAGCGTTGTTTCGCTTTTATATAAGCCCTTAGTTCTATCCGAAGGTACATACGCGCTGTGTGCAAAATTTAAAAGTGAATAGTGTAATTGACTGACACTAAAGATGCTATATTTATTTGTTGCTGAAATTTAGATATCTAATGTTAGATTTTGTATTATTAATTATAGATTATTATTTATAAGAATAGATTAGTTACTTATTATATAAAACACAAGTAAAATGAAAATTAAAATCGACACAATAGTATGTATCATATTCCGTTTCATTTTCGGGACAACCAAGCTTTGTTCGGCGTCTTTCAAGTTCGCTGTCGGAATATAATAACTTCCAACGGGAAAAGTTGCTTATGTTTCCAACAATAAATATTTAGATTGCTAACAAAATTTACGTATGAATCTCATTTAAATAGTGCTATCTGCAGTATATATCATTTAGTGTCATTTGTTGCTGAGAACCAATAACATGGCAACAATGTACCTAATTACCCAAAAAATTACGAATGGCGTTAAGTAAAGCAACGTTTGGTTTTTTTCTATCCAGTTTTTCTAGAGAAGACACCTATGTGTTTTCGATGTGTTTTCAAGCACATCTACATAGACGTCTTCCTTTTATACTTGAACAAAGTAAATCGTTAAGGCGGTTTCTGATCCATGTAGAAATTTGTTTTGTATAGACTAATAAGATTTGACACGATTACACGATGCAGATTAACAGTTGTCTCTTTATTTTTTTACAACTTTTCTAAAGGGCATTGAAGTCCATAAACCTTCGCAACCTCGGATGAGCTACCAGTGCATTGTCGTCCTTTTGGGTAGAAAGTGGATATCTGATGGACGGGGAGGGAGCAGATGGAGGAAGGGTGTCACATGAAGGAGGAAGTCACTGGGTGAACTCTCACTCACTGGATGAAATGCAACAGCAGTGAATGCAACTCCACATCTGTATTCTATAAGAGTCGGTTGAGCAGGCCCATTTTCGTGCTTCAGTAAGTTGGCCACAGAATGGCTCTGCCACATATTCTAATTCAAATATTCATGCATATTTTGTATATTCTTTTAATTATAAAATAAAATAAAAAAAAAATAGTAAAACCAAATGTACATGCCTTAAGCACTTGTGCTATACGTATGTTATTTAAATTGGAGGTTTATGATAACATATGAGCTTTTAACCAAAAATCCGCTTTTTTAATTTTTGATATTACTACCGCCATCTGTTGGCAATTATAAAAATAAAAATGAATTCACGCTCAATTTATTTTTGTAATTGCCAACAGATTGCGGTAATAACATAAAACGTTTATTTCAATCTCCATTTGAAAGATTTGAGCGAAATGATAGATTAAAGCATGAATAACTGCGAGTTAAAAAATTCAATTACAGCTAATCGGTACTATGTCAAGCTGTGTTTTTTAATACGGTTCTTCTCAATCGATTAGTAATGACATTGAAAAAGAAATTAAGTTTAAAAGTGGAATAGTTTTTTTAGTTATCGTGGTCACACCCAGTGTAGATGGTATTTTCAGGCGACAAAGAAGCATACTTACGCTCGCGCTTAAGGCGCGCAATAGCATTATTGTATTTTTCCTTACATGAAACTATAAATTCAGAATAGAATAACAAGAAAACAGAATATCGTTTTGTTTTTCATAGCCCGTATTTACCAGGGACAAAACAATTTATGCATTATATATTTTTATTTTGGCACACGTACAAGCAACAAGAAACGATTTTTTTATACTTAATCCTTAACAGTGTAAAAGAAAAGATGAGAATGGAAATTGCGATATTTATAAATATAAAATTAAATATTAAAGCTATCCGTTACCAACCATTTGAAAAATATTCAATTTCTAAGGGCGTATAATAAGGTTTGAATGTTTTAGTAAATGTTCCGAATGTTTTGAACCTAGGAACATTGTAATGCTATTATAGCTAACCTCTACAAATTATAAAATATATCAGTTTTATGATTTTTTTTTTAATATTAAACTCCTAAGGTTTTAATTTCATTATAACCTCGATCCTGATCCTATTACTGATCCCAAATATTATGCTATTCAAGAATTTATTATCTGTCCCTTTCCTCCCGTTTTATCTCACTTTCTTTCTGCGTCGGCCTCTGGATTTACATCTCACCCTCTTCAAGCGACGCGAGAAATTAAATATGGCTGACGAAATATAATAAAAATGTCTAATGTATTTCCAATCGATAATAATCAGCACTTGAGTACGCTGTGTTGCCATAACACGTAATCTTATATTTAAGCCATCAACGAGTTTTATCAGGTATAAAATATCATTAAATTAAGCCGGTGTTCACTTATAGCAAGACATACAGACAAACTAGGCAGTAATTTCATTTTACACCACAGTATACATTTACCAGCTGTATAGG
The DNA here is from genome assembly GCA_005406025.1 of Eumeta japonica. Classification (NCBI taxonomy): domain Eukaryota; kingdom Metazoa; phylum Arthropoda; class Insecta; order Lepidoptera; family Psychidae; genus Eumeta; species Eumeta japonica. Next base: position 83,653 of record BGZK01001399.1, read on the forward strand.
TATACGATTTCTTATTAATCCCGGGTAACGTATCTTTTAGGTATAAATAGGTATACAGAAAAACTGACATGCAGTTAACCAGTAATCTATATTTTATGCGACGATAAGTCTTATTAGTATACTAAATTTTATCAAAGTTTGTGTTGCAATTGTTGATTTATATTTAAAAGTATAATGTTTTCTGTCGGTATACCGAATTTTATTAAAATCGGATGTGCAATTTAGCCTTGAAAACGTAACTGATAGAGAGCAATGCAATCGTTGTCAACTACTTGAGTGCACATTGTCAACAGCTCCATTCGCACACATGGATTTTGAAGAAAAGCACTTTCGCACTTGTCAACAGCTGTTGACAGCTCGTAATTTCAAGCGGGCAGTATGTCGATGAAATATTTATAAAAAAAATAATTTTTCGTACAGGTACGGACCACTTAAAGCCATTCGTGTATCGCCGGCCTAATTTTATAATATTTTTTTTTGAGCATTTATCAAAAGGTAATTTTAGATTCTTGTAAATACTAGCTGCAGTAGAGAAACGAATAACTGTAAAATACGTTAATAAAAGATGATATTATATGTTAGCTAACTTTCCCATATTAAAATTTCAACTTGGGCAAAACCGTTAAAACGTAGTGCAGGCGTTGCAGCGAGATAGCGCCGGCCCGCCCACCGACTGGCTGCGCGCCAGATATTTTCAAGAACTTATCGTTTTTGCATCAATAAAGTTATGCCGAGTCGCCGTCCCGTCGCGTTCGGATGTTTCGCTTACCCATTTCACGGTATGCCAAAAAGCATTATATGGGATTATAAGTGAAACTTTGTTGAATAAACTAATGTGTAAATTAAGCTTATTTCGGAATTTCCGGCACTTGAAAAACAAAAAAAAGTACATCTTTCAATTGCTAATAATATGTTTGTAGTTGTAGTATTTAAGTTAAAAAAAAAAACGAGAACCTCTAATTGTAGAAGAGCCATTTGTAACTCGTTTAGTAATAACGACTTAAATGAATAATGAATTAAATTGTGATCGCATGCAACGTGGTCGAAATGTGTTTCCATTTAGATGCCTTCGGCGAAAATAAGTTTCGTAGGCATTCGTAGCATAAAAAAATCTATTTTGTCTATTCTAGAATTCTCTATAAGACAATGAAGCACTCCGACTTTGTTTATGTTCATGCAGATCACTTATAAAATTCACCTACAAAACATTTGAAGTTGAATAAATGTGCATGAATATTTGTACAGAAATATATGACAAATGAATAAGTTTTCACCTAATACGCTAAAAATGTATATTATATATCAAGATTTATCAAAAACTTATGTATTTGTAAGATGTATCAGCAACTTATTCAATACTCTAAATTAAAAAATACAACAAGGATGTAATAAAAGAAATACTTTATGAATTAATCTAAGAACAATAATTAATGAAAAAAAATCTGTCGACATCAAAGTCTAATGTTTTTGGCCAACAAAAATTTAAAATCCCTGGAATTATAAACATGCACGAGGAAATTCAATTGAATCTTACAATTATCACACACAGATCTTTATATAATTTTAATATTCAATTATAACAGTTTTATTGTACTGGTATTTGGTTCATTGTCTTTTTAAAGAATTCGTGCATGAAATTTTTTAGAATATTTTTATTTCAGGCTAACTCTGAAATTTTTAGTGATAGTCATGAAATCAAAATAAATTTTGATTTTCTATATGATATTGAGGTTTTAACAAAACAACTGACCAATTATTTTTCAATCGCTTTTTACGTCGTTTATCATTATTACGTTATGCCATTTAAACGTCATAATTTTCAAGTATACTTTCAAGTAAAGAATATGAAAGTATTTTTTTTATTTCATCGATTTCTATGCCTATCCTACTACTTAACTTTATATACTGGAAAGTGTTTAAAGATGGAGGGATATTTTTTAATTTTAACAATAAAAAATTGTAGTAATACAGCTCACACATCAGAATAATATGCAGACTATAATTATATAGATTATAGATTTTGCTCCTGACTTCGCTCTCGTGAACGTAGAACTGATATTTATTACTTAACTAGCTTTGCCCGCGGTTCCGCCCGCATGGATATCCAATAAATTATTTCATTCTTTATATCGACCGACCACGCTGTCAACCATCATTCCAATGTTGTTTCTTTTCTTGATTCGAGTCCTGCCTCTGTTTTTGATTCCGACTTTGGTCCAGGTATTTAATTAATATTCTGTTCAACATACACATAATTCCCCCGTGACGCCAACCGTATAAACATACAACGAATCATTTTATGTATTATATCGGCCAATCACCGCCCACTATCCCAATCTCGGTCCTGTTTTCGAATCCATAACAGAAGCGCCCATATTCTTACAACAAAAACACACGTATTGTTGCAATTTTTTTTATTGCTCACGATTCCGACACCAAACCGATGTTGAACTTGAACCGCTCTTGAGCTTTGTTTTACTAGTAATCAATCAGAAGATCATCACATCGTAACATTTCCTTGTCGCGCGTGCACCTCAATTCCTATCACTCGTTCAAACGTAGCAATATTCGTGTATTTTAAAATTTCGAGATTTGTTCACAGCTATCTGTGAACGGTGGACGAGCTCGTTAAAAAAAAGGCCGCCTTCAAAATCCTGTTTAAGTAATTTTTTAAACAGCCCTCAAAATAAAAGTAGTTTTGTAGTCGGATCCTGCCGAATTCGCGTTCCCGAAATTCGCTACTGAAAAGATACCGTAGTACGGAAAGGTCAAGCTGTCTCTCTGATTTTGAGCAACAGCATTTGATGAAATATGGCTTGGATGTTAAGTTAGATCTCGAAGTACTAAACTGTGAAAACTTCATCAAAATCTGTTTTTATGTTCGTCAACGGTTTTTGCGTGATGCGATAACAAACGTACAGACAGAAAAAAAATTGGTTGCCTGTAAAGTCGGTATACGGGCGAAAGTTTTACGTGACAACGACTTTGAGTGGTAAAATCATTTTAATGTGAATATTCATTCGTATAGTAGGAAGAAGGATGAAATAATAGTAACAATTTAAAACATTTATTTATACAAAGAATTATATTTAAAACATTAATTTATACAAAGAATCTCGCACTGAATTTCATATTAACAAAATTTTATTTTTACCTTTACACATACATACGTATTTATATACAAATATACATACAATAACTTGCAATACATTTGTGTACAATGAAACAGCGTTTACTACAACTTAACTTGTTCCTATCTGAGTGGAAGGGACGCGTGCCTTTCATTTTTATGTCTGTCTCTCTCGCTCTTAGGCGGGCTAACCATGCCCGAGTGGAAGGGACGCGTGCCTCTCACTCGCTCTCATTGTGAGCGCATAACGTGAGCGGAGCGTAACCCAGTTTCTTGAAGTGTCACCCGGCAAACCAATTTATAAGACGTTGTCACGTCAAAAAACTGTTGTTTTAGCTTCTGTTGCTTTGATAAAGGCCCCCCATATCACTTTTTTCTAATACCTATAGTGTACAGACATCGACCAGTTACAATTTCACTATATGTATATATTCGTTATTGGCAACTGTAATGTTCAAGACAGGGTCAAGTTCAACATCGGTCCGGGGTCGGAATCGCAAGAAGGACTGAGATCGCGATCAAAAGCTTCAAAGAGGTCGTTTCGTGATTTTTTTTTAGTACTTGCGTTTTCGATATAAAGGTATGGCTTCCTCTAGAGTGATTAACATCGAAGGCAGAACCGGAATTTAACTTGGAGACCTAAATCGAAATCAAGATTGCTATCGAGAGCAGAGTCGTGATCGGGCGAGAGCGCGGGCGAGAGTGCGGTAGGTCGATGGGATAACGAAACAATTCGTTCTGTACGTCCACGCGGGCGGTGCCGCGGGCGATGGCTAGTCGAAATATATATATTTCATCGGCACTGGAAATTTTTCACTCACATAGGACGACGCCCACAACGCCACACATCGCGCGCCCGTCGTATAGGATGCGGGTATTTGTATCTGAATATTGCCAGGGCGCCGTCGAGCGAGGCCCGGGATCAAAGCTTTGACCCGTGGCAAGCCGAGATGGCGAAAGGAAATATCTCACGAAATGTGTCCACTACATTTTGACGATGGTATTATTGAGATGCTTTCCGAAGGTGACGATTTTCTCGGATAGCGCTTATGGAATTTATCATCTTTCATATATTACATTTGCCTGTGGAGTTCGTACTTTCTCTCCGGCGACCTTTTAAAGGATTTATTCATATTTAAACTAGCTTCCGCTCGCAGTTTCGCCCGTGTGCACACAATGGATCCCCACATCTTTAATATCGACTGATCGTGCTGCGTCCACGATGATCGCTGTCGCAATCGTATATACTTTCGTCTTAATTTTTGAAAGTATGGTATAAGGTAATATGACGTGGATTTGAAATTATACAGACACGAAATACTAAAAGTAATTTTCTGTATCAACTGCGACTCAGTTTTTCATATACATCGGTTTCTGGTCAGCGTATCAAGATAAAAATATATTTTTAATTTGAACTCCAATAACACACCTGCGAAAAAGACATTTGATTCTGTGCAGTGGATTATGCATGAATTGCGAAAAAAAAAACAAAAATACAGACAGATGGACAGATCGATATTCCAAATACGATAGTATTTGCTTACTACTTCATTTATCTCCCATTTTAGTTTTTCATAAATATTTGCCAAGTACGGACGTCGATCAGTTACAGTATTATTATATGTACATACATACGACATTTAAATGCTTTACTTGTCGATCTATATATTTCATTTCCTGTAAGAGATGTCATTTCGGCTTGATGGAGGCTTAAACAAAGGCGTTTACACTATCATGTGTGTATCATTAATTTCACCTAATGCCTGGACATAAGAACGAAACACTTGTCTTCGTGTCGGAAGGGTCAAAGGGCCACCATTAATTTTCTTGTTGGGCACACGTGTCCGTCCGTAGGGCTCTCAGAAATTTCATTACATTACGTTTCTTGTGGTTCCGATGATGTTAAACAAGAAACAGACGAAGAAAAGTTAAAGTATAATATTTATCGCACTAAACGAAATGTATTACGTTTTTTATGCGTTATGGTAAAAATTGACCGATACTAAAAATTAGATACATTTGTTTTTTTTGTAAAAGATTTTAACACAAAAATCAATCAGTATTTAATTTGAAGAAGCATTTGTTTCATAATTAAAAAAAAGCAAACGTCACAAGCATAGAATCTGATACATCCTATCATGATATTATCAAGAATCACAGCGAATGCTCCAGTAAAATAATCTGAAAGCTTAGGAATTAAGAAATAAATCATTTTAGATATTGTGTAAGATTGAAAGGATAACATTGAATTGTCTGTGATCCGGACATAGCGTGTCGCTTCTAGCGCGCTTTCATTAACATTAAACTTATGGTCCTTCAAATAATTTTGCGTGTAAGCGTAAGTGAGAGTAAGAGATCCAAGAAGCCCATCCGTTTTAAAGACCATTTAAAGTCCTCAATTTCTTACTTATTCTACCTACTCAACAATATAAAGCGAATACTGTCCACTGATACTTAACAACATTGTTATATAACCAGAATGACCTTATATTCAATTTTGTAAATACCGTTCTGCGCTAACCCTCGAATTTGCTTTTACAGTACGAATCCTCATCCAACGATTTGAATTTCGCTTCTGAAGGACTGACAGGTATCGAACAACTTAACGAACTATTAGTATTATAATTGCCCAGTCCGTCTTATTGATTAATATTGAATTTCTATGTACATTTCTTGCTAATTTAGAACATCATCAGGAAATCGTTGGACAAACAACACCAGAGATTATATATATAAGATACATCACATACATATAACATAATTTTCAAGGAGTCTCATTGTCGATTCCAACTCATTACAATAAGAACTTCCTTTTTTGTTAATTCGTGTAAAAATGTTTTAAACGTTTTTCAAAAAGCAATAACTACCGCACACTCTTTTAATGCGTTACGTTCCTTTACCGGTTTTGGCACGTTTCCCAAAACGAGATATCTGTCTAAAGGTTATCGACTCCGGAACAAACGCTGTTTGGCAACGTCTACCGGAGCACACGCACGGGCTGCATCTCGAAAGCGGAGCACATCGACCCAGTTTCGATAAAGTGGATTGCATTGAAGTCTACGCTGTGTCTTTTTACTACTGAACGGGTTCTAAGAATCTCTTCAATAATTCGAAACTCCCCGAGTAAAATAGACGATTAATATTTTGCTTTGGGTTCATCTGCGTAATTATCCTCTTACAGATTCTAAAAATTCTATTCTTTCTTTCATAGAAAGTTACATTATCTTCGAATAATGTAGCTTAAAATTTATTTTGATGCTCGCATTTGTTCCGGCTTCGTTCAAATCGAAACCCTGACCGACCCAAGATTAATTCATTTCTTTTATTGTCTTAACCATCGTAGTATTTTATATAAAACTGCATTTCCTAAAAGAAAAACTTGGCCTAGCTCCATCCTTACCTAATAATTCCATGAAAAAAAATACAAAATTGGTCATCCTTCTATTTTTCTATCAATGTTTCCGCTGAGATTCTATACATAGCTCACTCTACTTTCTCTATTAATTTTTATTCATTATTTATTATATATCTTTAAATTTCTTTGAGAACATGCAACAAATAGGGTATATATGTTCATTGACATAGTCATGATAATATAGGGTATCCCAAACCTGAATATTCACAGCATTTCAATTGCAAGCTCTTTAACTTCTTTGGTTGTGTAAATGAATAAAGCTTGTAAGTTGTGTTTTGAAATTATTGTTTTTAAAGAAAAACCAAAATTCACACCGTTGAGCTGATGATTATGCTGGCACCAGGAGAATTAGGCAGGATAAAAATTTTTTCAAAATTTTTTCTTATTTCTGAGTAAACTCTGATTAATGATTCACAGTTAAGCCTACATTTGAAACAGAAACTGACGGAACTTTCACTAAATTAGACTATTAGTGCGTGGCATTGAATAGTGCACTATTTTTTTGGTGAACGTTTTACTTAACTGAAACAAAATTTTGTTGTTTAGTTTGGTTAATTTGTAGTTTTACATAACAATGGGTTTGAATAAAATGATCTTAAAGAGATCAGAGATGTCTATTGTTTATTCTGGATGTTTGGAGTTGAGTTTTTTTGCAGTTAAATTGCTGAGTTTTTGAATACATTCTTTTTTGATTGTTTAACAGCAAAATAATTGATTCAAGTTCAGGAACCGGCCCGGCCACGAGAGTTCACTCTTCTGTGATTTCTGCTACAGAACCACTCACCAAGTCATTTTGACGGTCTGGTCCAATCGTGGCCGTGTTCACCGGAAATCAATTGTACTTTTACTGGATTCAAAGAAAAAGCTGTATTCAAAAGGCAATCTAAAGCTTATTTGAACTACGGCAAAGAATAGTTTGCTGTACAGCGGAATTGTAAATAATGGACGATCTGCCCGAAAGATCCGACTTTCTAAAGAGATGTCGGCTGGTATTGCGCCAGAAAGCATTTGAACATTCGGTTGGTAAAACTATTTTATTGTAAATTTACAAATAAACTTTATATTAAAAATTTTGTTTCAGTTTAAATTTAAAACATTCACAATATAAGTTTGGTTCCAATGCACACAACAAACAGTACTCTAAATTTAGCATAATCTGTTTATTCAGTCTGTTTTATGATAGACAAACACAGGTACAAGTGAGTTAAATTTATTCAGTGCATTGAACGGCTTCCAATGTAAAAAAGTAATAAGTTTCCATTTAAATCAAGTAAGAAATTTGTAAAACTGGGATTTTACTGAAAAAAATTTTTGTCCACGAGCAGCTACAAATCACCGGTATTATACCATTTTAGAATCCCTACTAATTGCGTGCCAACTTTGACATACAACTTGCCAAACCTCGCGTAGTGACATTTTTTTTCACAGTCAGTTAAATCTAGGCAATTTATTTAATTTTTCTAAGAAAAGTCGTAATGTTAAGAGAAAGCTAGAGCAGCTGGTTCTGCACCTAATTACAGTTTGTGAGAAGCATTATTCAGGGGCCACAGCAAAAAAGTTGGAAAAAAGCGATTTGTGGCAACAGGAGTGGAATAGACTGTCACAGGGTGTAATTTTTTATGTTTTCAAATGCCTATAATTTAAAACGCAACTTAGATTTTTATATTTTTCTGACAACCAGCATGCTGACTTTCACCGGTTTCGGGTTGACGTCGAGTTTGGGACACCTATATATATATATATATATAGTTGCAGATTTTTTTTTCTCAAGAAGTCCATTTCAAAGATATAATGAATATATAATATACAATTTATTTACATGAGGCTTTTTCCGAAGTCGATTATTAGCTTTCCCTTAGCAGTCTAATAACCATTTTTATTGTACTTTGATATGAAAATAATAATGTTACAATTCACTTACAATAATACATCTCGAGGTTCAACCCTCTTCTGTCTCTCTATATTTCAAATAATCTTTTAACTACTTTTTCTTCACACCATAAAGTTTCTCTGAAATAAAATTAAAATTATTGTTTGAAAAAAAATGAAAACGCAACCAGAGACTGCCCGTTATTATTTCATAAGACGCACAATGTAATTTCGAACAACTTGCTGAAATAGTAACGTCAAGATATCAATAATTAAAAAATACATTCTCTCATTATAGAAAGTAAATAATTTATTAAGGGTATAACATACCCAAAAAATAAACCAGTTTAGGCCTTGGCTATTTAGTTACGAAGGGTTAGCGGAGTATATCTCCTGTCCCGCTTAATTCTTCTGACTGGTACCATAGACTGACAGATGACGCGACCTGACACCCTTTCTTTTTTGTGTGTTTTTTTATGTTTAGTACACCAAGCCATAAAAAGATTTGATAATATGATTATTGACTATACACATTTTTCAGAATATTTCCAAGATACTACGGAAAACAATTTTTATCATTATTTAGAGCAATAATTTCATCATACCTACTAGATAATCCAACAGTTATGGTTTGCTACTATAAATTGTTAATTAAAATAAATTATTGCTTTTGAATTTTTTAATTAAATAAAATATAACTTTAATTTGATTAGTTTTAAATGTTGAAGGGACAAGGGTAAATGATACAGCTGTACAAGACCATTGAATAATACCATTAGATACATGAAATTAAAAAATTAACGTGCGTTGAAATTTTAATAAGCATTAAGGGTTGACAAATTTTCTCTCAAAGACGTACTCCTGCAAAGAAGTTACCAATATAATCAATGAAGGATATTATAAAAAAATATCATGAAAAAAGTTCCTCTTAGTTGCTTATAAAAGTTGCTACATTTTTATATATTAAACAAAGAACCCTGTAGTTTATGTAAACGAAAGTATTTTATTTCTTTACAAAATAAATTACTGTTACCAAAGTAATTGGATAATATATACGTTTTTTCAGGATTTTTCGATTGCACTTGTCTGTCGGCACGTTTGCTATTGTTTTGATTCTACGGCGCGCGATATAAAATATTTATAGCCCTACATACTCCGACTCTATAATGTTTTTAGTTCAGTATTTTGGAAATATTTATTGCAACATAAAAAATTTGCAATAACTTTTATACCTAACTGGCTAAAACTATATGAATACTTTTGTTCAAACAATAAAACTGAAATGAGTTGCCTGATGCAAACCGAATTTTTAAAACTAGACTGATTATTTTTAAGATCAGCATGTACAAACAAAGGACCACTTCGGCTTTGCAATATTAGTATTAATATACATTTATTATACATTTCTATGTAAATAGGTATATAATGTAATGTAGTGAATTAACACATTTCATAAATATACAGTATTAACTACATAACAAGTAATTTATTTTATGTTATTTATGTAAGGAATAAGTATGCGAATAACTAAAGTAGATGCCGTGTCCTATGTTTGTATAAACTATGGTGACTTAGTTAAACAGAAAATAATCAAGTATATGTGCAATTTCTGACGGTGTATAAACGTTATTTTATGTTTAAATGAGTACTCCAAAACGGAAGTCACAAAAATATTGACTTTCAACAATATTTTATTTGTTAAGCAAAATGACTCAGATCCTATATCCGAATGGTACAAACGCTGGGCGCAGACTGACTTTGCTTGAAGCGACTCAAAAATACCAGTAACGATTAAGAAAAATGTTAAAATGTTCAGTGTTTATTGATGCAGAGCAATAAATCTACCACGCAAACGAGATATAATAAAAATAAACTATTTTCTTTATGCGTAGAAAGTGGAAATCTCGTACAAAAGACATTCCGCCACGCGACCTAGAGACGGGGTTATGTGAGATTTTTACCCACTAAAAACACTCCCTTGGGGTGACTGTAATGTAAAGCTTATATGTCCGGCGCGGAGGTAATATGCTTAGACGGGCGGGCGAAGCGAACAACAAACAAAGTTTGGGGACTTCGCGTCGCGTGGGAAAATAATGACTGATTATTAACTAGGCTTGCCTACCCAGTATGGGATGTAAAAGGGGATAAATTTTAATCGAGTAAAAATTTATTATTTTCGATCGCCTCTACGAGCGAGGCGTGTTCGATGAGTTAAGTAAATTTTTTCGTCGGGTTCGCGGCGGCGCGGGATATTTTTGCGAGAGTCGCGAGTTCATTAATGTCCATAATGGATAATATTGACATTAATTGTTTTAAGTCGTCCGCGGTGGACGACTGATTTTGTTTTACCGCGGGCGTAGCTTAATGTGGCCGAGTTCTCGAGCGGCGGGCTCTTTTTGGAGCACGCGGGTATCCTAAGTGGTCGGCCGTGTGGCATTTTTGCTTACATAGGTCGCAGGTGGGGTGGACCGTCTGTGTTCTTGTTGCGGGTGCATTGCGCTGTGCCATGCTTTTCCAGGCATTTGACGCAACACGCGGGATTAAAACAATGTTTGGACGAATGTCTGTATAATTGACAGTTATGACACTGTCCGGGTAAAGAAGCGTGCGAAAATGTCCCTTAGAAAGCAATATTTTTAAATCAAATATTTTAAACAATTTATAATGAATTTACTACCATGATTATATAACAGTCTAACAAACAACATATATTTTTTCTACAGCAAAATTATTGTTAACAATGGAGTAAATTAAATCAGAAATGGCCCTCATTCTTTAAAAATCAGACGAGTTCGCGTCTGTTATTATCATCTTAAATGAATTATTTTAAATTACATATTAATTCCTACAATTTTATTTAATTTACATGTACTTAATTTAAGAATGCATAATAATTAATCAGTTATGTAAATTAAATAAAAATAAAAATACTTTTGAAATATTAGAGATGCGTATAAATTTATTATGTTAATTATATATCAACGTAACAAATTGTGTACGTTTATTATATTCGTTATTGACAAAAGATTGCTGAAAACGTACACTGAAAGTAAATCCTTTTACTGTAAAAAAAAATTATTTACTTAAAATTATAATTTATTTTTTCATCAAAGGTAATCAGACCTCCATTTTCGAACGTCCATGAAGGCAAATCAGGGTGGTAAAACACCTTATTTTCAATCTATTTTGGGTGTGCTGCCCGGGACAAGGTTCAAGTTTATTACCTCGAACACCGCAGTTCGAGGTAATAGACTCGAAGGCACGTATTTCATTTGCAACGGCTTAAGTCCAATAGAGGTGCTGAGTTTTCTGCTTTAAATTTTGTGGTTAGAGGAAACAATCTTGTGTATTTTAATGCAATACCATCCTTTTTAATTTGTGAATGATTTAAAAAAAATTAGCTTTCTCCTATTTCGTTATCTTTAGGAAAATATCTTGTAGACATAAATCAGTATTAGTATTAAGAAAGAAATAATTTTGATAGTTCATGCCCGTGATTGAAAAACCATGCCGAAAAGAAAAAATATTTAAAGCAGTCGACTTACGTGTCATTTGAATAAAGGAAAAGAGTTAAATCAAAAAAATGCCTACTTTTTCCCTAAAATATAAAATTACGTAGAATGATTCTTTATTGTCAAAAGACAATTATGATTCATTATTCTCCAAAGATATTTTAATATAAACATATGAAATTTCCACGGATTAGCTTTTAATTATGTACTTATACATATATATATATATAAAGGTACATAATTAAAAGTTATATATATACTATAAATGTGAAAATGTATATGTTGGATATTTGTTACTCAATCGTGTTTTGTGATTGAGTAAAATTGCTGAACACAATTAGCTAACACTGTGTAGTAATATAGCTTATACATCAGAATAACGTATAAGCTACATTTTATAAAGATATTAAATTTTGTTCACGGCTTCGCTTGTGTAATCGTAGAACTTCACGTATACCTATTGGTTACGGGTAACAACAGTGTCGAAGAGAGGTTCGAGTTCAACATCGGCCCGGAGTCGGAATCGCGGACGGGAACCGGATCCGGGTCAAGAGTGTAAGTAAAATCGTTTCACTATAAAAAAAAATTGCGGTACTACGTGTGTTTTCGGTGTAAGTATATGGGTTCTTCTGGTGTGGGGTCGAGTACGGGAGCGAGGTCGTGATCGTCGTTGATAACTTTATCTATCGATACCAGCCCTATATATAGTTAATTCCATTTAAGATCTCTTTCAGCTCTTTTTCATTTCAGATTGAGGTAGAGTACTGTTCGACTAGGACAAGGGGATTTTCAAATGCCAGCAACGCACTTATAATTCCCTCTTTAGTTGCGAGTGTCCGTGGGCGGCGATGATTATCTACGATCTGTTGGCCTCGTGCTAGTTTGCCGTTTATTGGTCCCAAAAAAAAGAACCTAACTATTTACCATATCTTGTTTACGTTGTTATTACCATTGAGCGTCAACGGCGAGCTTCTGATAGGTTTGATTTCTACGTCATGGATATTTCTAATCGACAGTTGGTTCTCTGTTCACCGCACTAGGCGTAGGAGTTGATCGATAATACTGGCGATTTCAAAGTTGCTCCACTTTTTATCTGACTTTATAATAACAAAGAAAAATATAAGCCTCATACATGGTAACACAATAGTTGATATGTACACTTGCAATGCAGGTTCGAACCTAGCATTCACCTAATTCTTGTACACGTTAAAACAGCATTGGCTTTAACGACAAAGAAAGGTATTTTAACGGTATTTTTATTAAAGGAATGATTCACGGGTACCCTTGTCGATAGACGAAGATCCGGAAGGATGATTATTAAAATTACAAGGCTAAAACAGCTAACTGTTTCTGGCTTAATGGAAACAACACGGAAACTATATGGATATGTACAAATGCGTGAACTTTTCCAAGGTGATTTTCTACTTCTATTGAATGCAGTAGTGTAACTCGATGTGTTATGTTTATGTAAATACTAGCTTCTCGATTATGGCTCCGCCCCCCATGGACGTAAAATGATTTTCTTCATCTATTATATAGATCGATCTTGTTGTCAATCACAATTTGAGTTTCGATCTCGGCGCCTATCTCGATCGCGCTTTCCGCTCCGCTTTAAATTCGGATTCCGCTACGAGTCAAGGTTTCGATTTGAACGAAATCTGTGCAATAGTTAGTAGCTGTTTAACCCAAAAACTGTGTGAGTCTCCATTGATGATAAACTTTTAGACTCAATTCTGTAGTTCGGCTTAATAGTACAAATATTCAAACGAGTTGGAAACGAATACAATTTTTATTTTCATAAATATTCTCGTTTGCGCGTATGAAATATGTATCGTATTAAACATAGGCTGCGCAAGAGCGTGATAGTTACTTTTGCAAAGTTCATTGACTCAGTCGAGCTGCGCATCAGCAATACGCCATGTAACGTCTATATATGGCTTTTCCCCTAAACTGTGCAAATTGTGAAAGTTTTAATAGCCAGAGCGTGATTAATGATAGCCGTCGACCTTTGACGCTTTTATTGTTATATCGTATTTTATGTGATGTTTACATTTTTAGTACTCTGTGGAAGTTGGTGAATGAATCGATTTTTTATTATGTACTATATAGTCTTTATTTAATTTAAAGATATAGAGATATGAAAAATGAGAATCAGACTTATCCACCAACTATTTCATACAATAAGTATAATGATTAAAATATGTTGGGCGAGATAATTAAGTAATTTAACAGCTAAGGCAGTAAAGAGGGTTAAGATATTTAAAAGTTTTACATAGTTTTTTTAATATCTTCGGACACTGTAAACGTATGATTTTTTTTTCTTATAATATTTCAGACGTTACGTGATCACTAATTATTTTATACAATTTACGAATTCGGACAAAAGAATTCGTCCAATTTGTAATCGCATATTTTTAGTTCACTATAAGTCAATCAGTATAGAAGATAGTCCATAGATAGTCCATCATTGTTGCCGATTTTCCCCCCTTTAAAGTCATTCTATCGTCATGATCTAATGACCCCCTGTTTGCATAAAACTGACTCTATTTTCTTTACTCAGAACAAAGTTTTACAATGCACAATACACACATTTACTTTTGATGCATCAAATTTATATATTTTTTAATATTACAGGATTCTTAAATTATTTTAAATATCCAGTGCAAGATCTTAAAATTTCGTAGCGGGAAGTTAAAAAAATTTCTCCCATCCATATGTCTACATCACGGCGAATATTCCAATAATAAAAGTCTGTTGGTAATTGCAAAAAAAAAATTTAGTGTTATGCCCATAAATTAAAAAAATTCATATTTTTTTTCCTTTATTTGTGCTGTCAAATCTTGCTTATTTCAAAATTTTATTATGCTAGTTTAATACAAAGTAATTTGTCAATGAAATGCTAAAACTTTATAGGTTTTGATTTTTACCAGTGTCTAATATGCTACAAAAATGGCCGCATTTTTTTATTGCACTCATATTATTTTTTTTAAATTCTAAAGAACCGTACACCTAAGCTCTTTGATATCAATTTCAATTTGATACCTCAAATGATACTTTTGATTTTTAATACAGACGAATAGACAGACGGGCAGACGAACAACGAAATGATCTTATAAGGGTTCTTATTTACGTAAGAAATCAAAAAAACATTATAAAACAGGTTTTTATCAAGACCCTAAAAAGAACAGGAATCTTCTCTTAATTTTTTACATTTATTTTTTATTTTATTATTCCTTGAGATAGCCCCATAGTAAGTCTTCTGCAAAATTTTCACTGAAGACAAACAAACGGTAGGACGGACAAACAGTCAGCCTGCGCTTAGCAATAGTATTCTGTCGGCAATCTTTCGGTAGGGAAACAAAAAAAAAAAGAACAGGTAAATGTATTTTCAGGCTTGTTTGATCAATCGCATATAAAGACGCGCGCCGTTAATGTCAGATATCGAACATAATTTTACTTAAGTCGTTATCACTTACTGCAATAGATGTGTTAATTATCAGCCGAATAACTTTTACTTTGTTACGTTTTGAAGATATTGAAGTCAGAAACCAGTACTTATGCTGAAGGAGAAAGACGACGTCAAGACATCTCCCCATTTTATGTCGTATTACAGCCATCCGGTGATCAGACTATCCCCTCTAACCCTATTTCAAATTACGTAATACATGGACGGCCCCGTAGCGAATTTAATAAATATTTTTGCTATTTTTGATGCTTTAAAACAAGTCTCTTCAAACGGTTTTCCACACGATATATAAAACAAAAATCCAGTTTTTAAAAATTGTAATTAATATGTTCATATTCAATGTACAAGAAATTAAATTATTCAACTCACTCACTTTTATTCATTAACGTATCAAACGATTTCTACAAAAATAAGTCAGTAGTTAATCACAGAGAGAAACGCCTTAACCTACGGCTATTGTCTCGGCGTAGATGTCATTATATTAAACGATATTTACTACAACGATATCGCACTATCACCGACGTCTACTTCGTCCGAAACACGCGAAGTTTCTTACAGATAGTAATAAATTAGTTTCGTAGACGCAGTACGGACAATAGTGACTGCATGCGCGCGGTAAAGTTAGTTCGTAGAGCGGTCTGTTCGTAGCTTATTATAAGTTTCGACAGTTTCGTCTGTTACGGACGGGGCGGGCGTAGCGCTACGGACGCTCGCTACGCGCGGCGAGCGTCCGTAGCGCGGGTCCTCGGTGTTTCAAAAATATGATAATGTAATTATGTTTTCATTGCATTTCATTGCATTCATGCAGTTGCATATTAACAATACATACTAGTCGTTGCCCGCGCATTTCGATTGTTACATTTTTAACGATTCAACTATGCCGTTCTTCGAATTCCGTCACCTTTTACATCGATCTATCCATTCGTCCACGATGTGGTTGCGATGTCAATTCCGATTGCACTCTCGAGTCCGGTTTGGGTCTCGCTTTTAATGACGTTATTATTGATTTTGTCGAAAAGGTGAGCGTCAAACGACGGACCCCAATGATATTTAATTCGACTCACTTTTTATAACGACTTATATAAAGTGAGCAGTGAGTGTAAAATCGGTGAAAAAGTTTGCCTGCCAACCCACTTTCGCAGAATAACTGTCTGGATCCCTTAAATATTCAACAAAATCATTTAAGAGGATATTTTTTTAGAATTAAATTAATTTCGGAGAACAGAGCCACAGGAACATATATAATATGATCGTCAATGACATAGACTCTAATAAGTGCGTTTCTAATTTACCTACTTAATAAAATATACATAGAACTCTCCTTCTAGAAATAGCCACACAGTACTCAATCTTTATGGAAACAAACGTAGATGAGGAATGTACTTCACAACATACGATCCTCTTTGGTAGTTAAAAAAAAAGTTATGGTAATGTGAAAAAATGAAATTAAAAATCTAGCGGCGTGACCGAGTTTTGGCACGACACGAGGGGCGCGGGACGAAGAGGGGCGCGGCGCGGGGCGGGGCAATGCGCCGGCACGAGCAGTACGTCCAAGATTCGGAACGTAATAGGATGGCTATGAATATATTAAATTTAAACTTACTAATAGAAAACTGTGTTTGTTGCTCTGGATGTCTGTCCCTCTTACACGGCTTAGCGGTTCAGCCGTATACAGTAAATTTTATATGTCCACGGGGTAGATGAAATACCTTGTATTTTTTTTAAGCTTGTAGTACTTTTATCTCGGTCTTGTCGGTCATTTTGGGAATCATTATTGATTATACGAAAATGAATACCTTTCAGCGGTCATGCTGAATCAGTAACGAGACTGAACTTGTAATTAGAACCATAATAAAACCGCAAACATAATTGGATATAGAACTGGAAACAGAATCCGAGTGCAGTCGGATTTGATATGGAATTGATATTAAGAATACACGATTTTTTTTTATATGTCCACGGAAACAACAGCTACTCTAATTTAACTTTGCTCTATCTATATTTAATTAGACAATTTTGTCGGGCAGGGAATACATTATTCAATGCACGGTACAATTTTATCGAATTCCAAACCATTTCTACATGTAGTAAGAAGTTTTTAATTGAATAATATGAGGCACCCTCAATAACATGTTGAACTGACATATCCTTACGTTTGTATTATTACATTCATTTTTATGTTTTATATTTTTAAGTTTATTTTTCTATTTTACATGTTTTTATCGAAACTAATACGGTCATTCACGAACATCAACTCGCTTAATTAGTCCAAGAAATTACTCCATGGACATGCTTATCATGATGCATTTTAGAGCTGCGAGGCCAAATGGCAAAAACGGAACTCTTATAGTTTCGTACTGTCCGTCCGTCCGTATGCCACAAGCACTTTATTCAGAAACTACTAGACGTCTATTGATGACACTTGTAGTGTAGGTGTCTTGCATAAGCCGCTACTTAGTTTGATAGTTAAATAACAAAAATAAATATTTCTTACTCAAGGCACTCAGTTTCAATAGAAGCCGAAAAAAATTTTTTCAATAAACATCAAAAATGTAAATAACCCATATTTCCACAGTCCTTTTAAATACAATTCAATGTGTCTTAGCAGTTTTTCTGATTACATGAATAGTTTCAAAATTATCGGTCCGAAAATTGCAGAAATTGTGTCTCCTTCGTCTATTTTCAAAACCGTACCTCCAAAGACTATATGAAAACAATTACAAAGGAAGCACTTAATAAATACTTTCAACGAAAATTATTTTGATCACAACTAATATATCTTTTTTTAGTTATTGTCGAAAAATGGCGCTTCTCAATGAAGGGACGTAAGTGCCATGAAAACACGCTCTTTTGCTGATGCACTTTACACTAGTTTAATAGTAATAGTCGACATACTTACGTTTTTTTAGTTATACGCGACTAAAGTGGTTGTAACTATTCTGTGCGGTAAACATGGAAAAAGTGTAACAACGTACTATTTTCACCTGTAATGGATTTCTTTGTAATAATAATGGCTTTGCAACTCTTATAACGAGCATGATCCGACATGCTCTTGGTCAGAGTTTTAGAAATACAGATGGTTTTTGCTAGTGCCTTGTTTTACCTGTAATTACTCCTATTTTGTATGAATTAATTATAAAGAACATTTCATTTTGTTGTTATTTACGATGCCTTAATATTTCTTAAAAAAGATTTTTTTTAATTTTTTAAAATACATTTTATCCGACTATTTATTCCCTAGTATTTGGATGACAACTTGCATTTAGTGGAATGTATTTTCTTTCGTCCATAATTTGTTAATCCATATTTTCCCTTCACCCTTTCGATGAAACGAACCGAACGGAAGGGTAGCGCGTAGGCCGTAGGGCTCAGCCGGCGGGCCGAGGGTGCGTCGATGCGGCGGCGGCAGTCGCGGCGTGCGGCCCGCCCGCGACGCACTTGCAGGCTACGCCGCCCCGCCGGCCTCCCGCACGACCTCGCGCCCCAACATAACACTGACACTCGTAAATTAATTTACGCCGACCGCGATATACTGCGATCTGATACCCGAAATGCCCTCGTCGGTTTAAAGGCCCCCATAAACGGCCCGTAAGCGCGGGGACTGCGCCCTCGGACCCTCCGCTCCACTTCCTAATACGATCGCTGGACGCGCGCTGCACCCGACTCTGAAGCGTCACGCCACCGCAGCGCCGACGATAGAGCACAGATTTGCGGCAGCTTGCATAAAACTTTCTCAAACTTTTCGACGACGACGAACGGCGGGTGGCGACGGCGGGGGGCTCGGACGAGGTGGTGCTGAGCGGTGAAGCGTGTCGTCGTGCGATGGTGGGTGGTGCGGGGACGTCATGCTGTGCCTGGAGTCGCTGATGGCGCGCTGGCGGGAGCGCAACGAGCGGGCCGAGGAGGGGCGGCGCGCGCGCTCCCGCAGCCTGTGCTCGTCGGCCGCCGACGGCAGCCTGCTGCAGCTGCTGCACCGCCGGGCCAGCAGCGCCATGTAAGCATACGAAATAACAATGAAAACAATTCTTTATTACCAAAAATGTCTTTTATGATTTTATTTTTCACTATATTATTTAACTAGCTGCATCCGTGCAAAAAATTCGGATAAAATATCTATAATAATTATCACTTTCCAAAATTACAATATTTATTAATTTTATTTACTCTTCTTCACAAACCTTCTTTATGAACAATATTTGAAGTATATTCAAATAAATATTTGGTTTTCAATTTGTTTTCCACTTTCTGTAATTGAAATAGTTACATTTTTGAAATCTTTAACTTTGAAAAGAGCAACACATATTGTCCAAGAGTAAATACTGCTGACGGCAGAAAAATTCCTACTCGCTCCAACGTTTGACCCTGAGATTTGTTAATGGTCATGGCCAATGCAAGTTTAATAACTAGTTGTTTTCTTCGTTGCTTAAATGGAGTAGCAAGGAGAAAGGATTAATATTATTCTTGGAATGGCTACGGCTTTATTAGAACCGATCACCTTTGCAGTAATTCTGTATCCCATTTAAATTATTGAACAACCATTATAATACCATTCACTAAACCTTTTCTAGCATTTGAATTACTTATTCATATAACTACACCACTTTCTTTGGGGTTCCAAGCGAAAATGGCAAAAACGGAACCCTTATATTTTCGTTATGTCCGTCCGTCCGTATGTCATGCGTATTTTATTCAAAAACTGCTAGACGTCTATTAATAAAAAATATAGTATAGGTGTCTTGCCGCTACTTAGTTTGGTAATTAAATAACAAAAATAAATATATCTAGAGGGGCACACTCCATACATATATTATAACAGAAGCTGAAAAAAAATTTCTTCAGCAAACATTAACATATGGCACATACTTCGATAGTTCTTTTTAAAAAATATTAAGGTTCCTTAGCAGTTTTCCTGATTACGTGAATAATGTCGAAAATAATCACTCCGAAAGTTATACCGTATGTTCAAAAGATATAAAAAAAATTGTGAAGGTAACAATTAATAAATACTTTCAACGAAAATTATTTTGAATATGATCATATATACTGTTTTTAGTTATTTCCAAAAAACTGCGCTTCTCAATAAAAGGACGTAAGAGTCGTGAAGATACGCTCTTTTGCTGATGCACTTTAGTTTACACTAGTTTAATAATAATAGTCGACATGCCTACTTGTTTTTCTAGTTATAGGCGAGTAAAGTGCTTATAACTATTCTGTGCGGAAAAATGGAAAAAGTGTAACAACGTACTTTTTTCACCTTTACTACATTTCTATTTAATAATTGCTTCGGAACCCTATAATGAGCATGGTCCGACATGCTCCTGGCCAGTTTTTTAATTGTATAATATCTCTAATGACAGCGTTGCTGCATAGTGTGTTAATATATATATTAGCACAATTATTTGTATAAAAACAAATGCGATAATTTGTTTTTAATTATTGACGCACAGACAGATAGCAATTTTCTATAAAATAATATTAAAGTTATATGTGAGTGATTGCGGGTTTTTTTTTTCTAAAATGGGATGAAACACCTTAAGCTTAACTTACCAGTTAATTATATATATATATATATATAAATATATTATGATCACATGAATGATGATGAACATAGTCAAATAAAACAATCATTATTGTATTAGGGGCCATCCATAAATTACGTCTCACGTTGTCACGTTGAGGGGTGACGATCAACGAAATGTGACAATGCGCAACAAGGAGCAAGTCAAAAGCTATGTGACGTCAAATCCGAAATACGAAATACAAAACGAAAAAAAGCTTTATGTCTTTGTTTTGTCCAATATTTAAAGTATTTTGAACAAAAAAAAATGTAAAAACTGCTGTTTTCATTTATGTGTGACCACCTGTGACAAGGACGGGGTCAAAACTTTTATAATTTATGTGATGTAATTTATGGATGGCCCCTTACGTATAGTTGTACTTATTATTGTAAAATATTCAACTAATATTTATTATATTTCCCGATATTACTTTAATCATTTGCCAGATTAATAAAACGAACCTATTAAAGCATAAGCAGTGTATAACAGTTAATTTAATTATTTTGTCTGTCTTATTTTACTTCGTTAAGTTCATACAAGTTCGCACGCCAGTAATCTAGTCGGATCTACATAATTTAACTCCCTAGGGTATAAATTATGCATGTACACAGTTCTTAGGGCTTAAAAGTCGATCTCGGGGATCCAGTCAGTCACAAAGCCTACTATAACTCTCTGATAAAATCTTCGATCTAGAAATAGAACTTTCTCCGTGAGGCGAGTATCGCCGTGTAAAATATTTAAGTTTCGAATTATTGTCGTTAACACACATTTTCGGGACTCCAAAAGAAAATAACATATCAAGTTACGAGAACGAAAAACACTCGACGTATTGAAATTTCATCGATGTTCTGAAACACTTGAAATACTTCGCGAGAACGAAAATAAAATATACGCATATATATATGAATGTTTGTACATATGAAATCGATAAACTCAGAAACTATTTGACCGATCATTATGAATATTGGTATGTACATGTATTGTTTCACGGAGGAGGTTTTTATGTTATCCCCATTGACACAACTCGCCACCAGGTGGCGCTGCGATGTACCTTCCGTATCGCTCAACCGATACATGTACATACCAATAATGGTCAGTCAAATCGTTTTTTATATATACAGATTTCGATATTAGCATTTACTCTCGGCTTCGCCTAAGTCAGAATTGTGACTGGTAACGAAATCGGGATTGAAAGCGGGGTTGGGCAGAGAATTGCGAACGGGACGAGAATAGAATCTGATCGGAACTGAATCGCAAGCCGGACCGGGACCGAAACGGAGAACGAAAATGAGGTCGAAAACGGATGTGGGATCGGGATTACAGTCAAATGTGTGACCGGCTGCGTAATCGAAAGCGATACGAGTATTCAGTTAGAAATTAACCGACACAAAATATGAAGGAATTCGTCATACGTCCATGCTGGCGCAGCTACGGGTACTAGTTAGACGGGCGAGAAGAAACAATAAAGGGCAGAACAATGTCTACCGGGTCAGCTGGTTACATATGTAAGCGTTTTAAAACTTACTTCTTAACGTTTATAATAAAAATACAGAATTAACGTCCACACTAAAAGTTACAAAAAGTATAGAACAACAAAATATATAAAAAACAGACACACGTCATCGGTATACGCCGTCGACGAAATTACGCGTATTACAATTGCACTTACCCCGTATGTTGCTCTGGTTGTCGATGAAAGAATAATAGATTGTCGAAGTACTCAACTTTTTTTGCGACAATCCAATATCTAAACCAAGCTCACTGTAAAATTAATGATCCAGCGTTCCTTCGCCTATGTGCTTGTCTGATATTCGGTGAGACCTCATCGGGCAAAGAGAGTGACTACTTACCGTCGAATTGTCAATGGAGCTTTTGTTCCACATTGACAGCAGCGATCGTCCCGGCCGCTTCGTCAGGCGTTATAGGTTATGACGGTGAATATAAAGAATGGCGAAGTACGTACCAAGAAATAAAGAGGTCAAAACTTTACTACAAACGATTCCGCGTCGAATGGTCACAGTCGCACAGCGATACGGCCAACAGTTTTCGACTGTTGTCCGGACAAAGAATAAATCGTTTTAATCATACCACATTTATGATAATAACTATCTTACCACCGCAAGTCCGTTTACGTAGGCATAAAATGAATTCCTTCTACTCGTATATCGTCTCATCACGAAATCAAGGCCCTGAACGCTATCTTGTTCTCGATTGTGATCCTAGTCTTGGTAGCGATTTTAATTTCTTTCATACTCGGTTCAGATGGCAGCCTCGCTTTTGATTCCGAGTCAAGTTTTGGTCTAAGGGAGGTACAGGCAACCTTTGACATGTTGTGGGCCCAAACTTTAGTGTGCAAATGCATTCGCAGGTCGCGTTCAAAAAGTGTGCATTTCAAAGTAGTGTTTTAAACTAGGGTTCATAATATAATTTTTAGCGATACTTAACAGACGTGAAATTTTACAAAATGTTTCGCGGGTCGGATCAAATCTTACAGCGGGCCGGATGCAGCCAGAGTTGCAAAAATTTTAATGTAATGTAAAAATAATGCAATAATCATTATTTTTTTAAATGGTAATTTAATCATTTAAAAAAAATAATGTAAAACATTACTCATTAGATGTATAAAGTATAATTTGGGGTTCTCCATTACCTGTTTAAAAAAAATTTTAATGTAAAATACTTACATTACTCATTAAATAATTAATGTGTAATTTGGGGTTCTCCATTACTCATTAAAAAAATGAGTAATGAAGGATCTTACATTGCTCATTAAAAAAAATTGAGTAATAAAAAATTATGCGTTACGCATTTAAAATTTTCATTTTTTTATATATATGATCGATAATTTGGTACTTCCTATTAATTAAAAACAAAGTGTTTTTTCTATTATATTTATTGTTTATTGATAATAATTACAATAAACAAAATAATACTTTACTAAAGTTCTCACTAAATACGATCAAAGATAAAAATAATTTAAGGTACTAAAGCTAGAAATCAAATAGTATAAGCGATTGCAGCGCTTACGAGAGTAAGTAGTATAAAGTATTAATTAAAAGATTTACGGAAGTGTAACAAAAGATCGATAGCACGCGAAGTTAATCGATAGGGCTCGAAAAGAAAGGTAGTGATGGTAATCCCTTTCACTTTGAATATAGCCGAGCTTTGCAAGCAAAGGTGGTTACAATAATTACTTACTCACGTGAACCTCATGCGGTCAGTGCTTTTATTTCGTGGTTAAAAAAAATATTATTGTGAAGGATAAAAGTATTTCTTATTTCGAAAAATGGTGATCTGCTCTTTTCCCATAATTGCTTTTTTAAATTTGAACTTTTCTTGATCGAACAAAATATTTTTAAATCAAACATGTAGGATTGATTTCGTTAAAAAGTTTTCGATTTCTTATCGAAACAATTAAATTTTTTATATTATTTGGAAAGGTATTAAATATTTGTTATTAATTCAATATACAACAATCAGTTTTCATCATATTCAAAAAAACTGTTCTAGGATATACATATTTGTATCATTACCATAATTCAACTAAGTTCATTGACGCTTAGTGTTATAATCGAAGATATTCAACAATTAAATGATTTTTTGAACCAAGTTACATGAAATCAAAATTACAATATGCACACAAACATTAATTGCTAATTTTTTTTTAATAAACCATAAATTTTTTCAACTCTTAGTTATTTCTTCAAATGCTACGAAACTTTCAAAACATTAATGAAAGCAAAAGTTTTTTAATGTTTCGTATAAGACAAGCGCATAAAACATACAAATTTAAAATTTTTACAATTTTTTTTCAACCTTGTTTACAGCTATTCTCAGAAATGGTAATTATATTTATGTGTAATGAGTAATAGAATACTCATTAATGCTTCATTAGATATAAAAAAATGAGTAATGTACCAAAGATTACTCATTAACACTAAAAATTCTAATGTAAATTTTTAAAATACTCATTAAATTTAAAAAATGTATAATGGAAAGTTAGTACATTACTCATTAACATGAAAAATTTTAATGTAGATTTTCAAAATACTCATTAATATGAAATAATTAGTAATATAAAGATAATTTATTACGCATTAAAAAAAATTAATGAGGATTAATTTTTGTTCAATTAAAAAAAATAATGAGTAATGAACACTGATTCCATTACTCATTACTGTAGTAATCAGTAATGAAACGCCAATGCATTAATTAAAGTAATGCATTTTTCGCAGCTCTGGATGCAGCCCGCGGGCGGTGGTTGCCCACATACGGTCTAAGGGGATTTCAATTCACTTCGCGCTCCCAGTCCCAATTTACATTTTGACCTCGGCACCGCTTTTCGTTCCAACTCCGGCAATATCCCACACTCGACTTCGACTTTGGTGTCGTTCTAGATTTCGAACCCGGTCTTGACTTTCAATTCTGTTCCTCGTCCTATGCAATTTCGTTTCTGCTACCGGTCACAGCTCTCATTTAGACGAAGACGTAGCAAATGCTTGTCTATGAGTGAAAGAATTTTTAGAATCTTTAGTAATAGAAACATGATGAAGTCAATTTTCATTTTTGAAAACTTCTTGTTCGCACATACAATATACAGTTAGTCTCATAGTAACCGAATAAATTGCTTAAGCACGTAAAAAAGGAACGGACAAAATACACATAGAGGTTTCAATTTCCCATAAAACATTTCATCCCTTATTTTTCACCCTCTTAAAGCTACTTTTCCTAAATGATACATGTCGTTATTTTTCATTTGTAGTAAAAAATTAAGATATATGTTTTGTTTTGATTCACTATTTTCAGGGTTTTTAATTTTTTATTTAATATAAAAATATATTGATCATTATATAATCTTCAAAACGCGGCTATAGAAGTATGACTTTAAAATATTTCTTTGAATTAGAAACAGAAATGTTTATAATATTATTGTGATTATATTGTAAACAAATGACTGCTCGTTGTAGAATAGGCAATTTTATTTGAATAATTGAATAAACTTGTTTTCCTTTGCAACGTCGTAATGTAAAAAACGAAATAAGCGAGCCCATAAAAAAAAAACTAGAACAGGATGGTTGACGGGTGACGTCATCGCGTTTTGCACAGAATTCACTCAGATGCGCCGTTTTAAATATCGTTTGCCTCATAAATTTGACAGCAGCGCCATCCCCCGGCCATTTTCGACCCGCGCGCTCCACGGGCGAAGCTCTGAAAGTCGGGATTATCGACGGGTCAGCGGATGGATGGTCGATATCGTAAAAGTCAACTCCGGAGAATGCTTCCGGCGATGGAGATTTTTATCAGAGTCGTCTGTGGAAGTTTATGTCTTATCTGATGAAAGTTTGTTGGGACGTTCAAACTTCTCTCAGAGTGTTATTCGTATATTGACATATCACAAATACGGACTTTTCACTGCGGTGATGCATATAATAGTCTTCTAAGGAATATCATTTAGTCAAATATCTGTTATGTTATGAGGTTATCTGTTACGTTACATAATCGCTATAATGGGTTGATGGGATGGCCAGTGTAGTAACTTAGTTCTTAAACCAAAGATATTAATGTTTTTAGTCACAAATTCTTAATCTAATGATTTCAAATATTTTCGAGGTCTGAAAGCTAGTTTTCACAGGCTTCCAGCTTCTATTGCTGGTCACGAGTTGCGCTTTTCGATTTAAACGACCAGTCGTCTAGGGCTTCCTAGAACATTCGACAATACACTATCTGAATTGCGTAGTTAGTCCACATATCACTATATATAGACTACTCTGTAAAGTTATAGAAGTCCTCCTCGTGAAGTCAATATGGAACGATGTGTCAAATGCGTGTTACGTTACCGCATTAAAATATGTCAAATCGGTATCAAAGTTATATATGAAAATTTAACATTAGTTTCGCCAATTTTTAGTCGCATTAGTTTCTCATGATAAATATTTAATTATTTTAAAGAATTTATTAAAATTATTCGTTTCCACTTCTGTTTCATGTTTATCTTCGTATCCGAATCTGTCAATTTTGACACATTTATGCCATTTAATTACTTGAATATGCTTTCCTAAATAGAGAAATTTTAAATATTACAAGCATTTAATTTTACGCGCAGATATAAGGCGAAGGTCTAAGTACTACTTATCGCAATATCCCGAAACGGAATCCACTTAGTATAATTAAGCGAAAGCTGGTAGTCGTAACGCATAACTAAGACTAACGAATGAAGTTATTTCTATTTAGACTTAACTATCCGGCGTAATGCGAAAAATGCTTTTCAAGCTGACTCGTATCTCAATCGACGTCCTATCAAGTTAGCTTAATTTACTATTGTAGAGATACGTAGTGCATCTCACAAGGAGGCCGTCCGATTCGCGGTTAGCACTTGAGAAACTTTCGCCTTCGGTTGTCGTTTGTATGAGCGATGAGATCGAAGAGAAGAAGAAGATAAGAAGAAAATAAAGAAATTTAGTTCTGGTTTCGTAACGGTAGTATCTCAGTAGTGAAGGAACTGGCTTCGATCTTGACCTCGGGTAAATTGACCGATGCATATTTAAGTTAAGCCGAATTATTCCGCACGCGCCGTGTGGCGGAGGCACGCTAAGCCGTCTGTCACGGCGATATTTAACGCATCGATTAATGCGGTCGTTCACAGCCGTTAATTATTTATCGTTATATAATCGTTATATATAGCTATTGTCAGCTCGACGCTGGCCCAACGCTTCCGAACTTGTATTGGGACAGTTTGAAGGGCTTAAGGCCTAAGCCCCCTCAATCAGAAATAAAATAAGTGTAGGAGGGTATAGTCAGTACTGGGGTGATTAATACGCGATACAATAAAGAATAATAAATCTGTCCATAATTTATATTACTGATTTCTCACATCAGCTATGCGAATACGGCAGCGAATTTTCAGAATAAACTCATGGAAACGCTCCGATAATAAATAGATGTTCTCATAGTATATTAAATGTTTCTAATGTTATTAGAAAGATATTGAATTATTCGAGTAGAAGTACCAAAGTGATTCCATGTTACAACTATGCTTACTCAATTTGCTCTGGTCGAGTTAATTTTTCATGTAATCTTTGACATCAAGACTATGAAAATAAAACAAATCAGAAAAAAATACAAAAAGACTACTTTACGTTTGGTATTGATTTTAGAAAATTCAAAAGTAAGTATCACTTACTTTTGACAATTTATTTTCCGTTAGCTTTTAGCGATAAAACAATAATTTATTTTTCATCTTTCCATATACTTTCATTTTTTATTAATTTACATTTATTTCATATACATTCATTTTATAACTTTTTACTTAATTCCTATTTTCAAAACTATTTATATACATTCGTAACAAAAATATGACATAGAAATGAAAATAAAAAAAAAATTACGCACTACTAATTCTCTCAATTAATAAATTTAAAACAGATAAAAAAAAACAACGATATTACCTCATACCAATATATCATTAACTTCTTATCGCGCTGGAATCATATTTCGGAAGCTTCCCCTTTCGCCCGCCAACAACTGCCTTTTATTTTACGGTATCGCTCGGAAAATTCTAAGAATGTCGCGAAGTGCGCCGTCACGGTTCTTGATTGCGTGAAGTGTAAACACGCAGATGTTTTGACACGAAGGGCGCAGGGCTGAGGAGAAAAAGGGCTGCGGCGGCGACGGGCGCCGGCAGTACGCGACTCATGCTTAAGGAGAGCCTTCTAGTGAAATCTGAAACGACGCCGGACTATATTTTGGTGATACATATTGGCGATTATCCTAAACTCTTTGGACCAGAACAAGAAATCCTTTTTTTTGGATGATTTTTCAAACCTTCATTTTAGCAGTCGTCAGACCGCTATGCTATGGTGTTATAAAAGAACCGGCCAAATGCGAGTTGGACTTTTATGGAGGGGGCACCGTACTCACTATACCTGTAATGATTGCATTAGGTCGCGATGAAATTAAATAACATAATTTAGATATATCTTGTGATCAGGACTACTACGAGTCCCTCGTGGACGCTACTGAAGACTACGTGAACTCCTAGGCCCTAAGCGGTTGTCTCCTACAATCCTTTTGTGGGCGAATAACAGTTAAATACATACTAGTTATTAAAAATGTATCGTACGCAGTAGTTGTGCGCAAAATTTAAATATCGATAGATTCTATAGCGATAAAATAACCCGAAAAGTAAAAGAAAATAAATAGTCGATAAAATTACAATATTCAACAATCGCTTAATATCGCTTAATATGTACATTTTGAATAGTGAAATAAAGTATCATAAATATAATACTTTATATTGTTAAAATCCGTTCCATGTTAATTTACGTAACAACAGCGGTCATCCGACCGCTTCGCTGAGCGTCATGGGTCATAAAAGTAAATAAAAGAACACCGGACAACTGCGAACAGGACTCACACCCCCGAGGGTTCCGTACAAACTTAAATATATACACATGTACATTATCCATATAAATTCTTAACGGTTTTGGGCTATTAGTATGTATTACCAGTCAAAAAACAATTTTATAAACATGAAGTTTTTTCTGATTGCGGTCAAAATTGTCTCAAAAACATTTATTTGCCTATCAGAGTACTTTCTACAGTATTTTAATTTTGAAGCTGTACTTTAAATGTAATATATAATGTTATTGAAGAGATATTCAACGAACCAGATATACATATCTATATATAAATGAATATTAGATTGTCTGAAATTAATGTACTCCACGAAAATTGTACATATATGTATGTTTTCAAGGAGAAGATTTTTATGCAATCTCTTTTAACATATATCTCCAGCTTTAATCGCGTTAGGTACTATTGACTAAACTACTATACTGGTTCTAAAAATTCTTTCATAATACAAATAGAAAACTACACTATCGCAGAGTAATGTAGTCTATATATTATATTGATACAAGCATTTTCTGCGGCTTTTTAGAAATCGGAACCGTGACCGATGGCGACATCAGAATTGAAAGCGAGACCGAAATTACAATCAAAAAACAAGACTGGGGTGGAAATCGGAAAGATCACAGGGACCGGAAATGAAGACGGGGACGAAATTGGGTTCGACAGCAAAATCGTATATGCATTTTTCCCAATAATTGTTCCATCAATATTTGTCACTATATATAATCGATCTCTCACATAATCCGTCTAACGTGTGCTCCGTCGTATTTTTCCGATATAGTCCATAAAAAACTGGGGCCCACTGAACGCGCCCTCCCTAACAAAAAGCAATTGCTGTAACCGTATTTTATATGATAAAACGAAGTTAGTAAATCAAGCCGGATCGGGAGACGTCCGCCCGCCAGCGCGTCCCCGGACACCGCGGCTACTGATGCTGCACGCATTAATCTCTCTCTGGTGTCGCGATATTTCATAATGTTATTGCTGTTGTTGCGTTTAAATTTTACATATTAAGCGTCGGCACGACGAAGTCGCACAATACAGGTTTTACGGTTTTTTATTACGTTCTAAATTTCAGTACCCGGATATATTCTTATTAATTGCGACTCGATATCCGTCTGTTTGTTTTTCCGTCCTAGAAGAATCATTGAAATCAATGGGACTGTTTAGGCCATTCTTCCCCCTTAAAATTGTAGTTGATTCCCTAGACCGTAGATAACTACGGACGCGGGGCGGGCCGTATAGACGCGGAAGGAGGTGATTACTTGCTCTCTGTCGTTGAATGCGAGTGTTCCTATGGATGATTTGAATAAATGGAAAACGCGGCCCGGTGCACGATACTTTATATGCAAAATGTAATTGTGGAAGTAAAAAACACAGAAACAAATAGTGCCACTAGACGATCACGCGTCGAGCGCCTAGAGTTATGGGATGACACGTCAGCTAAAAAGATGAGTTCCCGCACAGACGGAAATACCTCAAACTGTCCGGGTGAGTACAGGAACTAATCGAATTAACGAATTAACGTCAAGTCGTCTTAAATTCGGAACAGGTTTAAAAAAAATTATGCATATTTCAAGAAAATTGCCTAACAAATAATCCCCATCTACAATGAAGACAGATTCAGTTTTTTAACCATAAAAACTATCACTAGAGGGCGTAAGACAAATAAAAGCCTTTATTGTTTAAAGACAGTGAACCGAAAAACAATAGCTATAACCAACAAACACTTAAAAGTTTCTCTATTTCGTTCCATATGGTGAGTTTACAGCCTTGTGCCATGCTACTTTTGCGAAATTTTAGCTGAAAATAATCCGTTGAACGGTTGACTCTGCAGGGATGGCCCTTAAACATTCCGCTATGATATTTATTGATGTATTTTTGAGCTCCTTAAGTTATAAATATTGTATGTGAGTCTTTGAGCTTAAAAGTTTGGGAGACCGTGACCCTGCAAACAATCACCGAAATTTCTTATTACTTTATAGCTCAGAGCGTCCAAAAATAAAGCAGCAGTAAATTATTTAGTTCATCACGCTCAAGAGATCGTTGTTAATAAATATGATTTAAAAATTTGTAAATTGAGTATAAAATATTCATAATGTTTCAGTCTACTCTGATTAAATCGAGTACCGTTTCAGATAAATAAACTATTTGCGGTTTATTGAATCCCATGGATATTTAGGCTTTAAAAACTAAAATAAATAAAATAACTTTGAACCCATGCTTTGAAATTAACTTTTTATAACTATAAACAACATTTCAATATATTTTGAAATTTTATGACATGCAATTAATTGACAACTTAGATAAAAATTGATAACAAATGAATACTTGACATACATACAAAACTAAATTATTAATAAGTGAAAATATTCATAATAAGATGAAAAAATGTATGTTATCTATCTAGATTAAGTGTAAAACTGATTTTTTTTTATTTGACCATATTTTCCTTTTTAAACACGTGGACATGTCCACCGTAAACTGAACGTTTAGACTTTAGTTCTTCATGGATTACTATAAACTTAATTTTTTTTTCAACAGACCTCAACGGGCGTCCTATTCAAGGTGAAAGTTATTTACAAACAGATGTTATAATAAGATGTTAGTATTTTTTCAAGTTCATCAACCTCAAAATTAGAGAGTTAATTTTCCAACTACTATATCTTTTGAACGTGTTGTTAGATTTTGATCTGTTTTATGGCATTTGACGTAGCTTTCTATACAAAAACGGCAATGCACGGCACGGCATGCACGGCAACAGCTCCGAAAATATTGAATAGACGATCTCTGCGATTGCAGCGTTCAAAAGCTAATCGTTCGTACGAAAAATCTTATCATAGGTCCCAACCCGATCGGACGTAACATCTCCGAGATATGCTAGACGCGACATTTTTATTGTGTGAAAATGTATGATGAGCGATATCTCTCGACCACCTAGGTCGATCTTCATCGTTCGAACACTATTCGATTGCTTATTTTTTATTACTAATTTTTAAGTATTCATTGTAGGCCAAAAAGATGGGTGAGTAACAAACATCAGTCCATCAAGAATTTCACATGTCATTTGAAATAAAAAACTCTTATTCTTCGAATTTTATTTCATTGTGAATTTACATGAATGACATTTCTCTGACGAACGAACCGAACCAATTTTATGAATTGTAGAGTTATCGACGTTGTTTTATGAGAAAAATAAATGATTCGATTTTGAAATTTATCGGTACAGTGATTTAAGAAATATTTAAAAAAAAAAAAACTCTTTTAAGAAAATTTTCCATTTCAATATTTCTTGATCAAATCAACAAATTTTGATGCAATTACCAACGATCGATTTTGTTATTTATAATAAACAACTGAACAGATTTTGGATTTTAGGTGAAGAGTAGTATACAAAATAGTTAAAAAACACTTTTTGGAAATATGTTCTCCTACGATATCTTTTGTACAAATCAACTGATTTTTATGCAGTTTACAGTATTAAATGCAACTGCTTAGGAAAAAGAGCTGTTTATATTTTGGTGTCGATTAGTAGGGTTGTCCCAAAGTTAATTCAAGAAAACATTTTCTGAAAACTTCATTTTTGTGATTCCTCAAAACCTACACTGCAGAATTAATTTAACGTTTCAGGAAGTCTAAATTGAGCAGACCCCATTCGAATGTCGCAAACTTGGTTTCGATCGGTTAATCCGTTCAAAAGTTTTGAGAGATGTACATACACACACATATATATACACACAAACAGACATACAGACATCACTCGTAAAATGGTAGAAATAGATTCCTAGAACCCTAAAAACCACAAGGTCTGATGAAAACTCGGTTTCCGAAAATGGAGGTGGAAACCGTGAATTTCTAATTTTATGAAAATTTTTCGATTTTCATAGCGGAAAGTTAAAAAAGGGAATTCAATACACACTTCCGCGGTTGATGTTACATTTTTTTTATTATATGTACAGTATAAACTTTTCACGAACGTCACTTTTTTTTTCACTTTTTTTTGACACGTTTGCTTTATATTTCAGTTAAAAACATTTTACACCTTAAAAAAAAATGAAGAGGTGCCTCGATAGGTTTATAATTTAGAAATTAAGAAATTAGAGCAAAGTAAAAAGATTTTTCTGTTTTGTCAATTCAAAATCATAAATGCCTGGATTTTGATATCATTATTTCTGTAATAAATATATTATATCTTTTATATAATATATTTATTACGCATTTGGCATTGAAACTTCAGATGAATAGAGGTCGATAATTTTTTCGCAGATTATTAGACCCAAGGAAATTAATGCAATTAGAATTTTATAAAAAGTGCATATAGAAACGTTAAATCGGGTTTTTTAATGATGTCTAATTGTGGAAGAAAATAATTTTTACAAAAAATTTTAATAAAATTTTCTATTTCAAATACTAATACGAAATTTAAATATTGATTCCTTCATCAAGAGGCATGTGTGGGCAAATGATGTAGACAACCGCCTTAAATTTTTTCATCAATAATATCAAGTAGGAAACCCTAAAAAACAAACTTACTTCTCAACAGCAAGCAAGTTAGGGAAAGAATAAGGTAATCTATACAAACCACTCTAAATCGCCGCCCTTTAAGTAACGCACCGAACATTATCTACAAGATTGCTTTTGACCTTTTCCATTTTGACCTAATCTTTTACATAAATCTCGTGCTACTGAAATTGCTACCGTAATGGGTCAGCCGATTCACGCTCAGACTCGTAATTCCGTCATTGAGCACTGGCACAGCGTTTAAAGGATGCGTATAAGCTCTTCGGAATAATTTCGCTAATGTGAAAATGGCCCGATTGTAAGTTTAATTACATTCCCTTTTTCAGTATTAAGTTGTGAGTGAATTTCAGAGTTCCCAACCCGCTTAATATATATGAATTGTAGCTATATTGATGGACATTGTGTTTTTAATGT
Source organism: Eumeta japonica (assembly GCA_005406025.1). Classification (NCBI taxonomy): domain Eukaryota; kingdom Metazoa; phylum Arthropoda; class Insecta; order Lepidoptera; family Psychidae; genus Eumeta; species Eumeta japonica. The sequence continues at coordinate 117,947 of BGZK01001399.1, forward strand.
ACGACAATCATTGAAAGATTAAAATATTTAATTTTTTTAAGCTTGTAATAATTTGTACGTTTGTAAGTGAACCGGGTTTTGTTTGCGGCTTTCTTTATTTTTATATTTTAGGGTTCTGTACTTCGTTGTTAATTTCTATCTTGTCTCTCTGTCTTGCTGTCCGGCTGTCAAGACGATTTTTTTATAAATACGGATAGAAACATCACTCGGAAATTATTATAGAATATTAACGTCCACAGTTCCTTAGCGTTATATAAAAATTCAAGGTTTTAAGTCAACATTTTGTCACATATTTTGATATGATACTCAAACTTATTCATCGAAACCTATATCTTCTCGTTGCCTTAAAACCAAGAAATTTGCCAAAAAGCAAGTTCTCACAGCGCGAGTGAAGACGGATATCCAAAAATCATTAATTTGTAATTACATCGTTTCATTTTTTTTTTGCGATTACTAAGTGCATTTGAAATTTAAATATCGTTCGTAATGTAGACCGATATTTGGAAAAAAAATTATAATTATTGAAATTGAAATGTTTAAAATTCAGAGGCGGTATATTTTCAAAACTTCAAAAAAAGTTCCAGAAAACTCTTAGAATTTCAGAGATCGATATCTTATCGGTATCAATTCATGAACAGGCGAAAATCATCAAAAATATCGTGACGCTGCTGATAACTTTCATTTTACCGTCTTTCATTTAGAATTTAATCGAATGTTTTTTAAGGAAATATTAAAATTTTTCTGGGCATAACAACTGTGTTATTTTAGGTTACATACAATTTGCCTACCAAATTTCATATTCCAATTCAAATAAAGGAAAGTCGAATACCATCACAACGCGATCTTCCATGCTGATTTTAACATTGAAAATGTTTTTCGTTCGCCTCAGTGGAGGCCCCATTTTCAGCCATCATGCCCATGATGGGTTAAATAGTGAATAAAGTTTCAATACGTCCACGTTCTCTGTGTTATGGTAACGGAATGTAATATCCACGGCATAGTACAGACGTTTCAGTGGCTGATTGACTAAGCTCATGGACCATTAACATATAATATACAGATATTATATGAAACGATTTTGACCGAAATATTAAAATTTTATTGTCAACGACAAATGTGTCTTTTTAAATTGTTGTCCGCTGTTTATTTATAATTGTAGAACGTACTTTATTTTACGTAATATTTAATTGGAGTGAAAGCGTAACCAATTTCCATTTCTTTTTTACGTTAGAAGGGGGGTCAAAAAGTTCTAATAATTGTTTTAGGGGTTGCGAACCCATTGTGATCATTAGCCTCTATGGTGTGAGTCACAATTGCATAAATGTCGTATTCGTGATATTGCAGCCCAACCAAAGTCACACCGCTACAACCACGCGAAAGGAGTTGTCGTGAGTAATATGCAGAAATTAAGACAAAAGCAGCTCCTGCAATCGTGCATCTAAATTCTGGGTAAAAGTGGCATTCAGCCTAACCTTGCTAGCGACATCGAAAGCTTCCTTCAGTAGCAACTCAAAAACAGTATTGCTGCCTATTTTCTCCCAAAAACATTGTATATGGCCAGTAGTTCCATCATATTATAGTCTTACAATGCAGTCAGTGTTTCGTTTTCGAAGAGAATTTGAAGTTCGATGCTTTCACGAGAGATAATATTACCATCAAGTTCCACTACGTTTTGAACAAAACCAAGAAAAACAGGTAGGCCAAAATCGCATAGCCCTCAAACACCTAGGCCGCCGTAATTTATCGGCAAAACTGCTTGCGTCCTGGTTACCGTCCACACCAACGTTGAGGATGCTGTCGAGGGTCCGTCTTACTGTTCATCGATCACCACTGAGTTTGAAGGAAAGAGCCAAATAGGACAGGTGCGGATCAAATATATTTTAAAATTAGAAAAACTTTATGACTTATGTATGCCTAGTTAATTAAACACTGCTTTGGGGCTTATTTTTATTTATATTCCTTCAATTTTATTTCCTTTGCTATTGAGTTCATTTTCATAATGAACCCAAAGGTCGTGTAGAGTATGATATCTGTGAATTTTGGTTATTTAATAAATATTATGTGTAAATTTAATTATTCATTCCTATATTTGACTTGGTTCGGCAGGTGCCTTCAGTCGATTTACACACGCATGAGAGTTATTATAGCTTGATTTTAGTAAACCTATAAATGCATGTAACAGTAATGGAGCAAGATCCCGTCAACACCAAACCTGCGTCAAATCTATTTTAAGTAACCAATATTATAAAATTAAAATTGATTTTTATTTTAAAATTATATGACTATATTCGGAACGATATGTTTTATAAAACTGTATTTTTTTTTATTATTATTATACATTAAAAAATATAAGAACATTAACTGATTTTTTTGTTTTTTCTGCACTTTAGAATTTTTTTATAAACGTAATAAACAACATTTAATTTTTTTTATGACATGGTCTTGTTAAATATTTATTATATAAGAAAGACTCCAAGTAGCAAAAAAAGTGACGACATGAAAAAAACGAGGGTTCGAAAATTGCTATTGAAAATTAATTAACAAATGCATTTTGAAAAATCAACTTTCAAATGTTTGTCCAACCGACATTTATTTCTTCAAGTGTTAAAATGACATCACAATTTATTAAGATATTTTAATCGATATTAGATAATGTACAAAAATTATTTGAACGCTCTACTTTTTTTAGAAGCGGAACACCCGCGCACGTGGTCGCGTGAAACAGTAATTTCAAGGTTAATATAAATATCAGAGACTGACTTCGAGAAATTGAAATATTTTAACCGAAATTCTTCAATCTTTTATGAACCTTTTCTTTGATTTCCGCTATCGCGTAGGAGTATTAGTTTACCAGCTATTGATATATTTTGAGGGCCCTTTTTTGTTGTTCCTTATTTTTTGTTAATAACAACTGCAATTTTCATAGACGGGGAAAACATTGTCATTCTCAGAATTCCATTCGAAATCGAATGAGCCATCTTCGTCTCATATTCTTAAGAGATTCGAAAATATTTTTCTGAGTAAGTCAAGTTCTTCAATAGGCTATTATTTGTCATAGTCACTGTAACTGAAAATTCATAGCGGCCAAATTTTCTTAACTACTTTATAATGTATTTGTGCAGGATAACATTCAGCTTTATGCTAATAAGTAATTCTGACGTTCCCTGGGCCCTGGACTATAATAACGCTTCAGGAATATCGGAGTCACAAAATAAAAAAATCTGTTCCAATTTTAACCATGCGGTATATCTAAGTTTTTTTCTCATTCCTAAAGTTGAAAATGCTTTTGCAATTCGATTTGTGCTATCATGAATAATGGAACAAAATTTACTCTGTATAAAATATTGTAATGATTGATTTAAATAAAAAGAGAAACCAACGGATTTTCCTTCTCGAATCGCAACCCGCCGTATACATTTACGGATTTCACTCGAACTAACTCATTTTTTCTTTCAGTATAAAAAATTCAAGAACATCTTTTGGTTTTACCGTTCTCGATGCTTATAGTCTGTAGTTCATATTAATAAGATATTATACATACATGTATCACATTCTCATTATTTTTTTCAACATGCAGTAGGCGAAAACAGTTCATATCATTTCGCTTCACAATTCTTTCGACACGTAAAATCTGGTCGTTCGCGCATCACTATTTTATTAAGTTTAAATTCATCTCGGAGGCAGTTTTACCTAAAGTCGTAATTTGGGTTTTTTTCACCGTCAACGAGCGACATTGTTAAATAAACATTGTACTTAATCTTGACGAGACATATTTATACATGTGATGCATGTTCCGATGCGAATCCATTGTCTTTCGAACTGAAAATCGAGTGCGGGCAGATCCAGCCTTCGATTCAGGAGTGGGCCACGTAACGGTGGTCCGGTCAGAACAGACCCCAGGGACTCATAATCCCATGACCCCCTGGATCGGCCCCTGAAATCGAGCATCCTTTCTCTAAAACATCGTCGCTGTTTTCATAATTTCACATTAATTTGTTTTCTCTGGCATCTAGTTCATATATAAATAAAAAGTGCACAATAATTGACAACAGTGTTTCTCAGCTCGACATTTGTTTTTAATATAAACCAATACTTTACTGAACTTACCGTGAGCACCAGTGAAAGCATTGTTCTACTCAATTTGTAATACAACAATACATAATATGTAATTATGATACTAAATAAAGAAATAGCCAAAAGCATGGCGAACAATGCTCATTCTAGGGTTCCGAAGCCATTACTACAAAGAAATGTACTACAGATGAAAAATATACGTTGTTACACTTTTTCCATTTTTCCGCACAGAATAGTTATAAGCACTTTAAGCGCCTATAACTAGAAAAACAAGTAGTTATGTCGACTATTACTATTAAATAAGTGTAAAATAAAGTGTATCAGCAAAAGCGTGAATCTTCATGGCACTTACGTCCTTTTGTTGAGAAGCGCAGTTTTTCGGTAATATCTCAAAAATAGAGGGGGGGTGATTAGAAAAACTAAAGAAAAATAAGTAGTTTCGGCAGTCCTCTGTTGATGTTAACCTGATACTATCTAAGGAATTCTGAAGAGACTAAAACAGGTGAAAATCTGAAAATGAAAGATCAAGACTGTATGGTGGATGAATCAACACTTCCCAACCACACTCTGTCAATATTCACTTGATCGATTTCGGCCATTTTTGTTCTATCTCTTGCTTGAGTCTAATCAGTTGTTGGCACAAGAAATCCGAATTGATAGTTTTAGCCAGCGATAAAAGCTCATAATAATTAATGCCCTTTCGATCCCACCATACACATAGTATCAACTTATTGTAAGTTAATCCGGGTTTCGTTATAGCCTGTAGATCTCGCTTATCTTTGGACCATGATCTATTTTGCCTATTCTTGTCGTAGGTAATCCATTTTGTCCACCAGTGATTAATCTTTTCAAAACGGTTCGGTTTCATTACGTTTCAATACAGAATTGCGAATGAGTGCATGATTCATTAGATCAGCGAGCTCTTGTGGAACCCGAGTATCAAGCTTTTTATATTTCCAATTTTTTTCAAATGGCTCAAAACTGTTTTATGGTCAATATCCCTAGCTCTTCAATTATGTCAGCAAGAAGTAATATGCTGATCTTGCTCTACTTTTTTTTAAATGACATCGACTTTATCAGTAAGAAATCGACCAGAGCGAAGTTCGTCTTCTTCATCAGAATTACCGGACTGAAAACGCTTGAATCGGTTTTGCCCTACTGTTACTGACACTGCATTAGATCCATAAACATTGCAGTATTTTTCGCGTCTTGTATTACATTTTGGCCTTTTTTGTAATAATACTTCAAAATATATCGAATTTCTACGTCAAATTTACTCATTTTGGTGGACGGAAAAACAATACAAAAAATTGTAGCACATCGTCTTTATTTTTATTTTTTCTAAATTTCATCTATGATATCAAAACTAGTTAAATGAAAACAGCACAACAAAAGAGATTTTTACTGCAACTTTTTATTTATAAAATATCAAAAAACTTTTTTCCCCAAACTAATATAATAATGCACGGTGGTGTACGCTAAAGAAAACGGTCTACGAACGTGAGAGATGGTTTAATGCAATCGAGTCAAATGATTATTACTATTTGGTGAAATAGCTTAGGGTCGCGAATACAGTGTGGTATATGGATGGTGACCTGAAATCGGCTTCTACTATTATGGTTCTTTGCAACTCATGGACGGTTGTCGATTATGAAGTGACTACTAGTGATACACAAAGTTTGAGAAGCAGGAAATAAAATAAAATTAAAATTAGAAAAAACCCCTGACGCGAACAGCACCTCTAAAATGTAACAAAATAATATGTAGCCCTTTAAGTTCAATATACGTGTAGATGATATTTTGATCCAAGACGTCGTCGTCTCGGAGAACCTTTAAGTCTTAATTAAGACCTAAGCTCAATAATCAGATACTGATGTTTTGATTTTACTTACAGTGCCTAGGTAGCTTATTAGTATTTAAAATTCATACTTCATAATTCTTAGTAATATTTTGTTATTATATTTATCAACTTAGCTAACCTCCGATGCTTGGATCAAAATACTACTTATATTAAAATTAAAGGGCTAATAAGTATTATTTTTTACTTTCCAGAGGAATTGGTTTTCTAAATTTTTAATTTCATTTTATCAGCCTTTAGACAATTAAATTGTTAGTTCATATTTCTCTAGTCAATCACTCGAATCAATTAAGACAATGCACGTTTTTTTTTTTTTTATTTTGTTACCTTCAATTTCACGAAATATGCTTTCACCACATTATGTATTTGTGTTATTACTTATTTTTAATTTTTGTCAATGATGCCGTATTGTGAAAAATTTTTTTTTTCATTACACCTTTCCTCAACATACTGTCAGCATGAGTACTTATTTTGTGCTGCCACCAAAAATAGCAAAGTAAATCTATTTTCAGACTGCGATAAAAATGGAAGTGAACTTTGAGAAGTATCTCTATTTAGTTAGTAAATACCCATATGTGTAACAAAACTGCAACTAATCAATGTCCGTACCTCACAGACGCTTATGAAAAATTAATGGGAGGACAATAAAAGCCAAAACAATCGTTTTTACAATTTTTGTCCTTCTCTCTGTAAGTTTGTATCGTCGTGCATCCCGCAATAACTACTGAGCAGAATTGAATGCAGTTTTTATCAACGTGTAGTGCTGCTCCTGTATACGATACCGGTCGCGTTCTTGATTCTAATCCCTGTTTGAGCCAATTTGAAACCCGGTACCATTTGCAATTTCGGTCCCGGTCCCGGCTTTCTAGTTTGCTTTCCGTTTCGATGCAGCTACTGTTAAAGGTTCCGAATTGCATGAAGATGGTACAAATTTTAGTATCGATGGAAAATACGACTCATATTGCTCGAAAATAGTGTAGCTTTCAATAAATGATCGAGTTCAAAAAATCGGTATAGCGAGTCAACTCAATGAAGGAATACGCTGATTTAATAAAACACAAATACTAGCCGGTACGATAAAAAGGAAAATTGGGGAAATTTTTATTCCCATTTTAAGGAGCGATTAATTTTTATTCTCTTTATAATTACAAATGGGAATGCTTGTATTCTTAAACTGGCTTTGAAAATTGAAAGATGTAATCCCTACATAGTAGAGACACAACCTATCGCGCCCTAACAACATGAAAGACGTGACCCTAAACAAACACACTTAACGCGTATATCGTAACAAAGTAAACAAAGAAATTCTTTTTCGATGCAAACTGTCTAAAATGTTTAGAATTGATCTCCACAAACAAACGATAAAAATAATGGTTTTTAGACATCTGCAGGCAACAGATCCTAACGGAGCATTTACGCATCTGCTTCGCTGTTTGTTTCTGTTTTTCTGTTCGGTGTAATAGCTCAAATTATTAATTTCACAAAATCATATAGTATCTTATTTGTTAATACATTATTAATTTTAAGTCAGTCATATATTGATTCTTCACAAATAATCTACAGTCTTCAAATCAATATATGAGTTATAATTACGTAATAGTACCATTGCAAAATATGATTGTATCGCGAAATTACACTAAATTGTATATGAAAAACATATACAAGTTGAAAACAGACAAAAGTATGAAATAAAACGTGTATGTTTTTCAGGAGTGATAAAATAAAATTGTAGTCGGGTTTTATTTACAGTCACTAAACGTTATTTTGATAGTTCCTGTAGACAATAGCGATTATTATATTTATATATTTTGAAAGCGAAGATAATAAACTTTTTGTTGTAGCTATACATCTATTTTGACTTTATTCATTAAAAAACTTGGTACACGTTTTGTCAAAAAATACAAACATAATTGATGAATTGTATATTTTTTTTGGATTTACACTTAATCGGCACTATGATACGTAAAAGTGTATTTGTTCTGTTCACAAATTTTATATACGTATACATTTTTGAATGTGTCATTACTAGATAAATCCACATTAATTTCTAAATAACTATATCTGTCTGTCTGTTACGTTTCCACGGTTGAATTACGAAACTAATTTTGAGGAAATTTGTTGTGGTGATAAGATGAACTCAGTGGAATAATATAAGTTACTTTTATTTATCTGTCTCTCCGTCGGTCGGTATGTCTTTTCACTACTCAGCAACGGTCAAACAGATTTTGGTGAAGTTTTGTCCGCTTGTAAAACACACTATTACGTAAAATATAAATTACTGTGTATCTGTATTTGTCTGTTTGTCTGTACGTCTTCTTCTTCAACAATCCTATGACCGATTTTGATGAAATTTAGTATTGAAATTAATGAGTATATTCTTATATTTTATGTAACAATGGTTATATAAAATATAAGAATTTGGAGGGAGATGGTAACGGATGAGAAGGAGATAAAAATGAAGTGAGAGGATGAAGAACGAGGAAAACGAGAGTGAGACGGAGATTGAAGAGGAAAGCGATTGAGAAAGGAAGGTGAAATCTAAAATTGAATTAAGATCATTAATAAGACAAGAATCAGGTTTAGTAGGTATTGTATATCTCGGTCGAGATTCACGCAAACGGAATTGCGGACAAAAGCTAATGAGTAAACAATGAGCAACATCATCGAATTATGTAAGTTTCCGAATTTCTAGCTACTTAATATCTGACAATTTCATTGCAAAATTATATAGTTAATAATTAACTTAATATCGCTGACATTCTTAATTTATATCAGCAATTTCTCGAAGTGCTCCGAAATTAGATTTATAAGTTTTGTATAATTTGTCAAAGAAATTTTCGACTAGTGTAGTGAATAAATACAGTGCTAATTGATGTATAAAGTTGTTTGAGTTAACAGTAATTATATTTGAAACTGTTTTGAACGCTTCCTTTTGAATATTCGAAAAGTCACTAAGATTGAAAACACACCATCAATCTTACCGCTCTCACATAATTGACAGTAGCTGTTACTCTAGAGAAGTAGTATTTAATTATTAAAAATAAAGTTTTTAATAATTTAGAAAAAATATACGAGCAGTTTAGTTTTTAAATGAACTCAAATCAAACTGCTCGCTCTCTGCCTCGAAGAGCACATTCAGTCATTGGCGTTGGACGTTGTCATCAGATGATTGATTCATCATCAGATTGACAGAACGTCAGCGGTCCCCTCTCTGGTGCGAAAGAGGTACCAGCCTCTCGATCACTTAAAAAAAATATAGGAGAACGTACCTCATCGGTGGAGCAGTTAAAACGTGACAACAATTGAGTGATCAAATGCTATAAGGAAATAAAATGACTCGATATGCAAAATGCTATAACCTTACTGATAATACTGAATCTTTTTTATTTTATACTAACTGGCCAAGCAGACGTCGTTTTACCCTTTCCGATGTGCGGTGTGCACGTATAGCACATGCCCGGAACTCCGCCCGCGTGGACGTAGACTCGACTCCTTCATCTTTCATGTCGATTTGTCTCTCAGTCGATTCGAATCTCGGTCTAGCTTCTAACTTCATTCTTGATACTGCTCCTGACTCCGATCCCGTAGAGGATCTTGATTCTGATCTTCGTCCCATCCTTGATTTCGACCCTAGTTACGTTTATACATTATAGTTAAGTTATATTTAGGGGGTATGGCGTATATATCCAGTATGAATATATGTCCAACTAGCGTTTGCCCGCGGCTCCGCCGGCGTAGGCATAAAATGTATTCTTTTATCTTGTTCATATGAAATTTTTTTATAGGGCCAATTTATACACATTGATGATATAACCACAGCCCCTATATGTTCGTAGCTATTTCATTTACATGGCTGATGTTTTTTAAAGCAATATAAAGCTTAAAAATTGTTGGAAGATAAACATAATCCATACCTACTGATTTTTTATACATTTCAGTTTACACATGACATTGCTATTGATTAAAATGAAAATCGGTCCAACTATTCTCCAGTTATAACTGTTCGAACAATTATATTGTGTAATGTATGTAAACTGGAATTAAGTATTTTTTATGATGATCTCACTAATATGTATTATAGGAATTATAAACGCTATAGTTTGTAAGGATAGATAGGTACGGAAGTATATGATGATTGATGGTAATGCAAAACTTATAGGTGGCTATTGCAATATGCTCCTATAAATTATGTTAAACGATTTATTTTGGTCTATATAAACAAGCAGATTTTGCGATTTAGAAACGCATGAGCAAGCCACATAGAGCTGGCCGTGGGAAAAACATTACGTGCTCAAATGTACGCCTGCTAACTTTATAGTCTGACCTTGCCGCCGGACCGCACCATAATATCGCGCACTCGCTTGTCTATCGTCATAACTATTCAAATATTTGTCCATATGATGTAGTGTGAAAGACAAAGTTTTTCTACTTTAAACACCAGATGCGATAAAAGTATTTATTTTAATATAAGGATCAATTTGTTACTACCAAATGGGAGTTAGAAATAAATTATCAATTATTATTGTATTTATGATTTACTATTTTGGCGATAATAGCTTACACATTAAGGACAGATATATGTTGTCGCAGGCTTTTTTGTAGGACTATTTAAGATAAACATTTCCATTATACATTATATACCGGTAATTCCAACGGTTTTTGCGGCGCATGCCAGAATAGCTCGCAGATGACAGATTTTTTTCCTACTTACTTGACACTTATCCTTATTTTTTGGATAATTCACACTATATCTTTGTAAATTATAGCCTATGTGTTATTCTGATGTGTAAACTATATATTATTGTTCAGTGTCATCAAAATCAATTCAGTAGTTTTTGCGTGAAAGAGCAACAAACACCATCCATCCATACCTACAAACTTTCGCGTTTATAATATTAGTATAAATATACTTGATCCATAATACCGAGTGTCCGAAATATATGTAGTCTCGCTCTTGTTTAAAGCTTATTGCATCATAAACCTCACTATAGACTGATGGGGTTGTGCAATTTTATTACTTATTCGTTGTAGGGTAGAAGCTAAATTGCAATTACGGTACTTATAGTTCGCATTATGCAGTTTCATGCAGACCGCGGGTCTTAAAGCGCTTTACGACCCGCATCCACTTTTTATTATGGAAGCGAAACGGTATGGCGTAAGCGTAATACGGATACTGCGACCGACCGAACAAAATGCATGAATTTTTTAATACTCGTATATTAATATAGCATAATTATTAATGTAATAATTTAGTAGTTTGTGTATAAACATTTGATGGATTATTAAAATGTACGTAATGGCCGCACCTAAAGTTTTAATCAATTTTTTGTAATATTACAAATGTGAAAGTACGTTTGTTTGGTTGTTTGTCCTTCTATTATTAATTCTAGATCTGTTGGACGAATCGTTGGCAAATTTTGCAAATTTAAATTGAAATTTTAATACAAAGTCCTCGAAAAGGCGCTTATATTAGTCAAAATTTAACAGAAACATAGCAAGGTGGTCATGGGAAATCTATAACGATACAAATTCCGCCTCCAAATTATATATTCATTAACGGTATTATACGCTGTTTTAATGAATTCATTTTAATAACTAATGATTTTATGTAAGACAAATTCATATCTAATTAGGAACTTTATTATACATGTGTATACATTATCCCATAAGATACTTGTATTGTATACGAAAACATGATATCATTAATTCGTTTTTAATCCTCGAATGCCTTCATACTTATCATTATTTTTTTCTTAATAGTTTTAAATTGTTTTTACTTATATGGTTAGGTAAATTTTGTTCTGAAATTGCATATATATATATATAGGGTATTTTTAATACAACAAAAATTTAGTCAAAATGGCAATTGCTTTTCCAATACCTTGCTCGAGGCAACCAAGTTCGAATTCGAGATTGAGAAAGAGATCGATCGATACAAAACACAGAGGAATTCCTTCTACGTCCACTCGGCCGAGACCTTAGAATAATTTACATAATAAATAAAACATTGAATGCTAAATTTTAATTTACGCCCAACGAGAGGCAACAAATATAGTTTCGTGTAAAATTAATTAGTTTAGCGGCACGTAAACTAACGAAATAAATCGAGAACGATTTTATGAGGGTGCGCTACGAACGTGTGCTGCAAATCTAATGACATGTCGCGAATTAAGAATACCAGTGTCTAAAAAACAAAACTTTGTCGATAACTCAGTTGATAACTTTATCGGAAAAGCCAACCAGAAACTAATTACAATATGCATACGAAAGTGGATTTATTTTAAATTCGTTTAACGCTGGTAACATGTGGCTGGACAATTTAAGCATTTGCAATTCACAAATTGCATTTGCTCAAATTTCAGTTCGTTGCTCACAACGACCTGAAAGCAAGATCCTTGTACGAGAAGGATTTCGAAATTTGTTTCCCTTTGAGAACAGCCCAAAGACATATTTACCCAAACTAAAAATAATTTCTGCACTTGCCTTGATTTGGAAAGAACTTATGATAAGGGAATGACCCATGAAAGGCTCTATTTACGCGTGGTATGAGAAGTGGTTAGATAAAGGGTATTACAGTCTCTGTACAGTGTCTGCAATGTCTACGTCACAATGAACGGGGTATACATTGGCTGGTCGAACGTCCGTAGAGGTTTCAGACAGAAATGATTAACTTGGCTGTTCACCCTATTCGTGGATAGCTATCCGTGTGATTTGAAAGAGTATTTTACCACCAAAATCTTGAATCGGGATGTAGTAAGTAATTTAAGATTTCCTTGCAAATGGCAATTTAATGACGGTATCTGAATGAGGTATCGCATTATTCTTTAAATGGTCCCAAATCTGTTTTAATTAAAAGTAAAATAACTTTGCTGCATTTATGACTCGATTCAAAGATTGCATCTTAATAAGAGAAAATAAAAACAATCTATTTTGAAAATTGTCAATATTATACCATCTTTCTTTTTATAAATCTTTCATCTGTCTGTTGTGTCATATCTAATTTTTTTTTATTGAAAACTTACGACTTATTCGCTACGTGCGATGTGTATTGTGGGGGAGATACATTCGACCGCAGCGCTCGCTGTCGTAGAAATGGGACGATTGTCGAGAAATGCAGTACAAGTACATTTAGGACAAATTTTGTGTGAAATTTCAGAGTGATTATCAATATTATCAGAATGTGGCACAATGTTTATTTGCTGGAAATTGAAAAATAGTGTGCAAATAAATTGCTAAATATAAGTTCAATTATCCGAGACATGTTTAGAAAGACAAAAATGTCACGAAACATTGGTTATAGGAGAACTGTTGTGTATTAGCAGAGCCATAGCAACTAGGATACTTTGAACAATGTCACAAAATTTTACCCTATGCCATAAGGGATCAAATTTTGTTTAGGCAAATTATTTTGCATATTTTGCAAGCCACAACGCTTAGGTTTTTCATTTAGTTTAAAACAAAAGATTATATCCATAATCCTTATTTATTATAATTGCTTGAGTAACAATAGAGATATTCTTACTCCGATTTCAAAAAGATATCCACATCAAATATTGTCGTCGTTATTATTCGAAAACAGTTTATGTCCTTCAAGTTGGTGTCTCATAGAAGAAATCTACCCTACTGATAGTAAAATCGAAATTAATTGATCGTTTAATTGCCAGAGATATAGGCAAATATTAACTATTATTTTACGAAATTATTGTGAATCAAAATGCAAATAATTAAAATGTCATAGCTGTAGTGAAAACAGCAACGATACATAATTATTTAAATTATGAAAAATGAAACAAGAAGATACTGTTGCTGTTTACTTACATTTGTTTTGTGGAAACAAAATGATTTATTAATAATAGTAATAAATAAGTCTATAATATTTTTTTTAATATTTCATAAGCACACAAATTTTAAATAAATCCCGAAAAGTTGCGGACGCTAGACGGCGCTAATGTAGTTGCATTGAACACGGTGAATAAATGCTATAAAATCGCTTTACTTTGCACCAAAACGATTTATCAGAGTATTAAAATAACACTACGACATCTCGTTCAGAAACCGTCATTGATTTACAATTTGCAATGGAAATTCAAATGATTTAAGAAACACCGGATATTAACTTCAAAATGTAACAAAGACCGATACCTGCGAAATTTAAGACGTAGCGATGCTATAATTAATCATTAAAATTTTCTGACGATTTTCTATGTAAAGGGTATCTAGAATCGCGAATTTGCCGACTTATTTTAAGGGAAGTACGAAAAGGCACTATAGGATAATTCAGTTTGAACAGTAAAATTGAAATTACTAGGTATTGCAATCAATTAACTAAAGTTACGTACTTTAGAATTATGGTTATAGTAGCCGACTTGATGCTGGTCTTTTTTTAAGGATGTTCGTTTTTTTTTTTAATATATAGTACATAATACACCAACATTGTGACATATCGATTCGTGGTTAACATAATAATGTACTCTAGGGAATATCAGAAATTTTTGATGTGAAACATCTATTGGCGCGGTTCGGCAGTAAAATCGATCCGTATACCGCCGTTACGGTAAACGGCATGACGCATACCGTCATGCCCCCTCTACGTCTTCGCTCTCGACTCCTTTGTGTGTGTACGCATATATACTATACGCTATTATAGCGACGAATATATATATATATTCGTCGCTTTTCTGGTACACTTGACACGTTTACTGCTTGCAAGCACGCTTTGCATCTTTGATTTGAAATGTTATTGTTATTAAAGTGCTTGAAATAATTGGAATCCGTGATATTATTATTAAAACGAAATATAAAAAGCGGTAAAGTGACCAAATAGAAACATAAATTCAATGATGATCGAAGTATAGGCTCCAAATAATTAATATGTATGGACAATATTTACTTTTGTAGTGAAAACTTCTTTAGGCGCGTTGGGCATTTTTGAGATGGGAAAAAACCATTAAACTCGCGACACTGTTACCGTTACCGTAACCGACACCTATGTATATAAGTATCTATATATATTGGCCCCGTCTACACGACGTTTACACGAGAGTTGCGTTTGAGTTGAAATACATTGATATCTATATATAATACAAACTTATATTGTGTATATGCATACAACATAAATATATATTCATGTCGGAAATTTTCTTACTGTATTTGTAAATTTACGTTTTCAGCAATAGATTGCAATTTTTGCGTGTAAAATAATATGCATTACTTTTCATGTACAACAGCGTGTTGTATGGAAATTGTAACATAATTATTGTAATAGTAGTTTATAACAATAAATAACAAAAACACTTCATTTAAAAGCATATATATATAATTAGTGAATATATAGACATACATTCACTAATTACTATTAGAATTAAAATAATAAAAAATATATTGATTTTATTAATGAATCTTTATTCTTTCTTATAATTTTAGTACTTATATTTTATTGGTTTTTATTGATCATAAATTCTAAAATATACTTATATATTTCACATCTGTTTTCATCATAAGTATTTATTAAAACAGAAAAATTATTTGTCATGCAATTTAGTACGGTCAATTGTATCATACAAGTATTGTACTAGTTAGATTACATAGGTTATCAATGATTGTGTTTTTGAGACAGTTTTTTTTTAATTTATAGTCAATTAGAATAGTGTGAATTTTAGAGATTTCTTAGAGATTAACTTACTGCTTAACTAGATCCTGTAAAAAATAATACTTGCACGTTTTCAGAACGCAAAGTAAATCTCTGTCCAATTTCTTCAAAGCTTGGTCAAGGGTTTATTCACAAAATGAATCATGAAATACATATAATAGAGGATCGGAATTAGAAACGACCTTCACCCATCTGTTTAATGGATGAAACGTATTTTATATGAGCGTTGGCTAAAAATTTCCTTTGCCAGACTACGATTAATTAAAAATTTGAACTTTATTTTTATTATTGCTTTCATTAGTATACGAAGAAATTTTATATTAATCGAAACTCTCAAGCCCATAAAATATGTAAAAGTTGAGTTGTCTATTGTTTTCCTGGCGTAATTATCGGGTAGGCGTAACTATATAAAGAGATAAGTTAATACTAGTAATTATACACACCTGCTTAATAAACTAGCAAGAAGCACTGCTTTGTGATTGCGCGACGCAAAGTCCTTTATACTAATAGGCGCAATGTTTTAAAAAAAGGCATTTTTCAATTTTTGATTAATGGTTGTCTGGTCAGAAATTTTCCAGCCAACCCACTCCTGATATATTTTTTAACATACTAAATTAAATATAAAATACTCTTCATCCATCAAAAAGGTGGGTGAAGGTCGCTTTTAATTCGCATCTTAGACTAATAGAAACGCACTTCTTTTCATCTTTAACTTCTGGCCGCCGCTCCGTTCTCTCTCTCGCACTCTTTTCACGCTATAATGAAACAATTTTCATCCGAAAATCCAACTCTAAGGTCCAACTCTAAAGTCCAACTCTAAGGTTTATTAGTATTTCTCCCGAAACCACAGATACGGTAGAACACTAAAAAATTTAATCTTATATTCTATCAATACGTTCCAGTTATCTTCATACTAAATTTTATTAAAATAGGTTAAACTATAAATTTCGTTGTATTTTTCAACCTTAAAAAGTAACCTTGATAATTTTTATTTTAGATAAAGATAAACGTCCAACAAATAAAACTAGAAATCTTTCATCTAAATCCATCCAGTAGTTTTGTCGTGATGCGTGCACAGCGACGAACGTCTATCATTTTATTTATATAAACATTTTAAACCTTATTTTTATTTGCAATCCTAACCATACGATATACAAGGAAAATCTAGGTATAAATCACAATGATTTATAACTCAATAAAAGCCAGGGTCGTACATGTAAAAAAATGTGCTAGCTTCGTTCGTATCGTAGGAAGGGTTTGTTGCTGTCCAAAAGCTTATCCATATACATCCGTCCGGTAAAACCTAAATAGCGAGGGCGGTCCATCTGAAAGGTCTCACAAATGTTTGCCTCCGGCGGTCGACGGTTAGAAAGAAACGCTTACGATTTCGACGTACACCGGCTGTGGCCACCTCCGGCGCGCGACGCGGCGTGATGATACTCCGTCGCGGTACTTCCCCAGCGCCGTGTCTCGTATTTGAATCCTTTGAAACGCGAGAACGGCGCCTAATGGTAGAAATTCCGCCGTGAACGGGATACGTTCCGCTTGAAAGAATTGTAGCATTGTAATAAAGATACATATGTTTTTTTCCCTCGAGTTGGACCATTTTCAATGTTTTGAAGTGTTAACGTGTGACGTGTGAAGAGTTTTACTGGAAATTGGCGAGATAAAAAATACCGTGTTGAATATTTAATATTCTCCACAAAATTGTCTGAGAACCCGCGTACTTAATATTATTTTTTAGTAATTTTAAATAAATATATTCAATATTTCTATGCCACTGCGAGTGTGATATGAAAATTGTTTGAAAATACGGCCTGCACTTTTTAAATACTTATGAACTAACATCCATCAGAAACTGTTTTCTATCTAACTTGGTATTCAATGTCCAGGTTACACGCTGGTTCAAATTGACTTTCTACTATGAATATTGTTTTATTCTTAATAACATAAAAATATGACGAAAACACAAAAAAATACATTTGTTTATGAATCTAAAATCTTTGGCAACTCAAATAAAATACAACATAAAGTATTTTCGATACAATTTGATAACTTTCGTTAGTTATGAGTTTTAGTGAAAAACCAGCTAATACCACTTAGACTATTTCAGAGACTATGCGATTAAAATTTAATTTTTTTTTTTGTTCCCGTTCTGTTTCTAGTCGCCTAGGACATGTTGAAATAGTAAAATATTTTTCCAAATAACAATTCACTAGTATTTAAAATAAATAATAATCGTCTAAATATTTATTACGAATTATTCGAATAAGTCCTACATTATTTATACACACAGATAGACATCACAACACATTCACATGAGCGATCACTGCGAAATGTGGTCGTTTGCCAGACACAGCAGTTCGTCTTACTAAAACGGCACCGTATCAAGGGATTTCGGATGATGCATACGAAAATATAACTATACTAATAAGGCATGACATAGATGGATTCGGTGATATCAAATATGAGGTCTGAAGTAAATTTGCACAAATAGTGAACTTGCGGGAGAGTTCGTGGAAGCACTCCAAAGTTTTCCTCTGATGCATTGGAAAGTTAACGCTTGTTCGAGTAAAAAACTTTGCTATTCCAACTCCGCTTTTTGATAATTAAATATAAGACGGTATTATATAAAATAGAAATGGCGCACACGGTACGGTCAGCGGTCGGGTTTTAGACAATTTTAGTTCTAACGTTACGCGAGCTGACTGCCGAACGCATCTGTTGGTAGTTTTAAGACTCCCAATATCCTGGTTTTCCTTGATGATTTTCCCGAGGTTGTGCTAATTTGGTACGAAACCAACGAATAAACCGTATCTAGTTAATCGACTGTTAAAGTAAACAAAAAAGCAACACATGCTCAGGCGTCCGATATCTGTCAATCATCTCTAATCAATAATTTTTTGTTGATTGAGGATTCCTAGGGAATGAGCAGATTCGAGGATCAGATCAGTGGTAGGTTACCGTACGTTACTACGTGTTAGAAATTACAATAAATAACCCGCTCTGGGCCTCAGAGTACACTTTAGGCTGTCAGTCACGGACATTGTCGTCGTATCGATGAATAAGAAGACTGTAAGAAGGTGTGCTTCACAAGGGGGTAAATAAAGATTTACACATATAATAATACAGATACGACTGAATTCGTTGACCGTTAGCTAAAGTTCGATACTGATACCTTTTGTTACAGAATCGTTCGAATCAATAATTGCATTGGCCATTGACATTGTGTCTGATTTTAGGTGAGCATAGATTTTGTCGAATCGATAATATGATCGATATTCATCTATACTATGTTACTGCAGGTGTGTTGGCGATACTTTAGGGTGTGCCGCGTTCGTGTCACTCCAAACACTTTGAGTTGTCTTAAACATCCTGGCAGTCTACCATAAAGCAGTAAATCAGCATGCGACGGAATTTGGCTAATGACGCTACAAAATGACAGGATTTGTGAATATTTGCTTTTACATATGAACGTCTAACATTCAAACCGTCTACCGAAGATACAGCTCGCATTTTTTTTGACGTGACAACGTCTTAAATTAGGTTGCGGCTGGGAGTCACTTATGAAAAAGTGTAACGCTCGGTAACGTTACGATGAGTCACCGAACGAGAGAGAGGCCCGCCGAATGCCTTGCGTCTCTCTCCCACTCAACTATGATCGGTCTGCCGCGCGCGCAACACTAGAGAATTAGTGCATAGCTTGCAAATGTATTGCAAGTTATTGTATGTATATTTGTATATAAATACGTATGTATGTGTAAAGGTAAAAATAAAATTTTGTTAATATGAAATTCAGTGCGAGATTCTTTGTATAAATTAATGTTTTAAATATAATTCTTTGTATAAATAAATGTTTTAAATTGTTACTATTATTTCATCCTTCTTCCTACTATACGAATGAATATTCACATTAAAATGATTTTACCATTCAAAGTCGTTGTCACGTAAAACTTTCGCCCGTATACCGACTTTACAGGCAACCAATTTTTTTAACAATTGTGCCCATCTTAAAGTCTCAAGAGCAGGTGGTATATGTACGGTTAAAAGATTTCCCTTCGAACCATAAGCTACCGTGCCAGAATTATAACTACGACGGCATTTATCAATAAAATTTTAACTTGAGTGAAATTAAACATCTTGGAGTAGTTAACGTCCTCCGACCCTTACCCTTAGTAGGTCTCAAAGTTTAGATTTTAAGTAGGATCTTGTGTACCTCAATCGTCGGAGAGGATGCTTCAGCGACCTAGCCCAAACAAATAAAACGACAGCAAATCCTTTAACTCTTTTCTATAAAAAACTTTACATACATGAGATTGTGACGTTTATAGTCATCAAACCTTATGTAAATATTTGACATTACAATGGTTACGGATTTTGTCAGAGTTATTAAAATACAATTTCATGTATATTTTTTATAGCAATTTATTATAGTAATACAAGAAAAAAGGACCAAATTCTATAAGCATTCGACGAGCTTGCATGAAACGATTCATAGATGTCAGTGAAGCAAGAGAGATATGCAAAGATCTTATCTTAGTGGAAACCTGTGATCTCCGTCTGCTCTACTGGAAGATAGGCCTGAGTCCATGTTAATAATAATATGATTTTGTCTATACTTCTATTTTAATTTATTACACCTGTCTTAAATTATTCATTAGTGTAGACTTTCTCGGTTCCTCAAGTCGATATTCCCCTTCGACTTATATTTTCCTTATGTCGACCGACTCAAACCACCGATAGCTTCACGTCTCAATTATGGGGCAACCAATTGACCGTCTACGCGTCCCCGTGCCGACAGCTGACAGCATTTGGATTCGTGGTCTAAATATACAAAATTACACCCGCGCGTCGAAGGCCGTACGACGCGTTCAGGCGGGCCGTTCACGTGGCCCGGTGTTTGCTCGGGAGGGTGTCGCTACACCGTCGCCGGCGTAAAGCGTCGCGCCGTTGTAATTTGACGCTCCCCGCCGCCAAACCGACAAACAGGCGCGACCCATTTAGGCCGTTAGTACTAATCGTAGGAGGTCTCGAACGCTTTCAGAGGTATCGAGGCGGCGCCCGGCGGGATCGTATGTATGGATTGTAGGCGTAGAATCGAGAAAAAACAATAGTGATGATCCTTTATACGGTCCTCAAAAAAATAACAAAAAGGATGACAAGTATAACCTCTTAAATTAACAGAACTAAGACATACATTTACAATATATATATATCACCAATATACAGCGCAAATGATAATCGAATATCCCCACCACATGAGACGATAGCACGAGACACGGTACACTTATGTTCAACATCACGGTACAAAAGTCGAAACTTTTCTATTGCAATCAGCGCCGGCCTGAGAGCAGAGCGAGTGGTGCGGTTGCTCTGGGCGCCGTGTGACTAGGGGCGCTGAAAAACCAAATGCAAGACAATTTTCAGCAAAAAATTAAATTTTGATGTTGCTTTAGGAAAGACATAAAACAGTGTTGCGATACTTAAAGTTACTTAATATAATTTAATATTGATATGTGTTGATGTTTGCAATAAAAACTTATTTTGAAAAATAAACAATCACTATATACTTATCATGAAGCCGTATTAGTTTTTCTAGAAAATTCAGAGCACTGACTTGAGGGCGCCGAAAAACAGTCTCGCTGCACCCTGATCAAATATAGGGCCGGGGCTGATTGC
Organism: Eumeta japonica; assembly: GCA_005406025.1. Taxonomy (NCBI): domain Eukaryota; kingdom Metazoa; phylum Arthropoda; class Insecta; order Lepidoptera; family Psychidae; genus Eumeta; species Eumeta japonica. The sequence continues at coordinate 139,207 of BGZK01001399.1, forward strand.
AATGAGTACTTGTACGGACAACATTTTTTTGAAAATACTTTTAACTACTTTTAAGTGATTGTTATTATTCCATCATACCGTTATCATGCTAAAGAATCGTCATGAAATCCTGATGATATGCTGAACTGATACGAAACGTACGTAGACATTTTGTCACTGATTGCTCCGACGGATCGACAAAATAAGTACTAATAATTACTTCGGCGTTCCATTTCTGTCAATCCTCTCGAACCAATAGTCAACTTGATGCATGAGGATTCATAATATGAAAACAGATGCGAGGGTCAGCGTTGTAATGAAGTTTCGCGTAGTAAATACAATACTCACACAGAATACAAAATAAAACATCACTACACATTTTTTAACATATCGACGTGTTTCATTGCTTGTGTATTAGTTCAATTAAAGGGGGGGGGGGTCAAACTTTTTGTACCTTACAAGCGTCGAAAAGTGATGGGCACTTTATAAATTAACGTAGATCATTATTATATTGATATTTGAGAATAAATTATCGGATAGTATATTCTTTTTAAGCTGAAAAGTTTAAATAACAAAGTCTTTGAAACATTTTTCTAAGTCTGGAGTCTTAACCTTATGTCAGGCATCAGACACAAAACATGAGAATCGAACGCCTTATCTAGTTCGATCGAGGCTTAACTTTAGATTGAGAAATTTCCTCCAAAAATTGTAAATTTCACATCGTACGACAGTTATTCTGTATATATTATATATATCCATGAGATAATCTTCATTATAACGATGATCTCGATAGGCAAAGTTTCTCGAAGGCTCGATGTGGGAAACTGTCTCAGTTTAAAACCCTATTTAAATGAGGATAGTTCATCACCTCTTCGTATTGACAAACCATAGAGGCCGATAAGCGAATAGTAGATTTCACGTTTGGTCACATAATGACTGTACATATGACACAAAACATTCTAAGTTATGTTATAGGACATCATAGGCAAGTCTCGAAAAGGTGACAAACACATTTTTCATTCCTTTACCACAAATTGCATAATATTACAAATATTCATAAATAATGTCATTGTTCGTTGAAATAAATTACATATTGTGTTTTATTTAAACGCATAAGTGAAATATTCTTTTGTACTTTTATGGAGAGGTATTGGGTAAATATTAAAACATTCACAACATATTCGAAATTTGAGTATGAATTTTTATTAAGTAACATGTTTAAAAAGAAAAAAACACATACAGTTATCATAATGTAACATTCCTACTATGATCACAAAGTGTGCATGCATGCACGCTTGCACATAATAACATTCTATTAAACATTTTTTTAAAACATACTTTTATACTATTCATATTCTATGCTATTGGTCACTTCTATTAAATTCATACAGGAGATACGAAAAACCTATTTTAAAGACCCCTATTCGATCCATGTACGACTTTGGCACCACAAGATGTATGAATCAATAGGAACGTAAAATTGAAAATTCTAATTAACAAAAATCTATGCATATTAAAAGCAAGTGACAATCGACATTTGTTTCCATTTTACATTTGCATTAATTCAGCGAAAAAAAAATGTACGTAACCTAACAAGAAAATAATTAAAAACTTAATAACATTAAACATTACATTTTTAAAACAGTCTCCTAGAACGCCTAAATCTTCCGCTGAAGACTCTAACGCCGGTTTGGCCGTCTCGTAGCATAACTTCGCACCGAGCAAATACAATCATAACATACATTGTTGGATATAAGGGACATAATAGAATTATTCGGCCCTTTTTATTTGACATATTAAAAAAGGACCGAATTTAAGCACTCGAAACCGGCGAGCTCGTGTGAAAAGATTGATGGATGTCAATGAAACAAGAGATATATGCAAATTTGTGATATCTTCCGACACATACAGAGGAACATCTGATCCCAAACTAAGCAATACTTTTTTTTACGATTAGACATTTAACAGAATACATATACAATTTTCTGTTTGTAAATATAGCAGTTGGAGTCAACTGACTGCGCCAATCGGATTATCTGTAGCAAAGATTGTACTATGTGGTGTTTTAGCGTATTACTATTAAATTTTCTATTTTATCTAATTGTATAAAAAAATTACTAATTATTTTTATTCTAATTATAATGTTGTAAAGTGTAATGTTAAGAAATAAAATAATGAAATAAATAAATTGATGTACTCGCCTAATTATTGAATCTATTGATTAGTCATTTTACTTTAACACCTATAATCCCTATCCTTGTGGTAAATGGGCGTAAGTTTATAAAATGAAAAGGAAAAAGAATAGAATTACTACCTGAAAAAAATTCATTTCATTATTATGAGGGTGCTCATAAGAATCGACTATCAAACTAAAAACCGTCTAGTACCCACCGTACGTTGCGTCGAAAGCGATTAGTACGAAACGATCAAATGTCTTACGGTAAAGGAGCTCCGGGAATTTCACCTTCGTTAGTTGGAAACGATTTTATATACGAAGACGCCGACCGCCTTTGTCGTGGGCGGCCGCCGATTTAGCCGTCCGTAAACTAGTCACAGTGTTTTTGTTCGCTTTTTTTTTTTTTGCAAGTCGATGGTTCTTTTCAACGATTCCTTCGAACTATCTGAACAATAGTTCGTTTTGGCTTCACGAAAATGGAGTTATAGATTTACGAACAGCCATATTGTCAGGAGGCAGAAAACGCCACGGCGTTTTCTTTTCTACTCGAATGTAAAATTTCCGAACTTATACACCCCATTGTGTTTCTTAAGGGAATTATGTGGTTTTGTGGAGGAACTGACTCCATTTGAAGGGTATTAAAAAAATTGATTCTGTAAAGCGTTTTCAAGCCTTTTATCGACGATGACTTTTCTAGAACAAATCAATATCTGCCTGTCTTAATATTTCAACAAAGAATGTGTTGTTATCACATCAAGCGCCCTCGATCTCTCTGTCCGTATACCTGCCCTATATTGAGGTCGCGGGTCGAATTTTCATAGGGTTCTTGCGACGATGCGATGCAACTTCTGAAAAGATATTTCTATTCTCACGAAAAACCCTTTCACGAAAACCTCTTCTTTGAGACCTTCAATGCAGTAAACCTGAAACGAATCATTATTTCCGTACCTGAGAGCTCTCCATTGTGAATCACTATGTTATTTCGTCTTATTACTTTTTTAGGGTTCCGTACCTCTAAAGGAAAAAGTATTGGATAAATTCGTTGTCCGTTTACTTGTCGAGACCTTTTTTCGCAAGAACACATTGAGATATCAAGTTGAAATTAATATTAAATATTTAGGTCTAGGGTCCCTTGAAGCTGTAAAGAAATCAAAGTTCTATATCAATGTGATCAAAAAAATACGGCCAAAATATGGCCCATCGCGTTTTATATTTTGAAATTCGCAAGAAAATCAAAGTCTATAGGGTATTTCCCTTTGATATAGAATCACAAAATACGAGAAATTTCCTGCTCAAGTAAATGAAAAAATCTGAAAATCGTTAGTTTGCAGTTAGTTCATATAAAAAAATATTTGCGATCTGAATGTAGACCGTGATGGAGAACAACATAAGAGAGAACATTCTTTAATAGCCCGCTACGAAAATTTAATATTTTCCAACTTTCGAAATTAAAAAAAAATTAATAATTTTATGAAAATAATTTTTTCGGCATCCCTCGGATCAATATATTGTCAGTGTCAGGATCTATAATGCACAAATATCATTGAAACTCTTTGATGCGTAAAATATCTGCGTACGTAATTAAGTATGTGGTGAACCCTCAGGGTTCGAGCCCTGTTCGCATTTATCCGGTTTCTATCTATCTATAAATATAGAAAGCGTCGTAATGGTTTGTACTTACCGCTTTTAATTTTTTTTCCCTATCCTACACATGCCTACCCCTATTTCAATAAATGTAACTTTTCGGTCTTCGGATGCCGTCAATTATAATACTTTTCTTAAGTTCACATTTAACCAATAGTAGAGAAGTTATGTTTCGTGGCTTGCATATAAATAATCACGAATCGGACATGACGAAATCTAATCTTCGGCTGTAAAAAAACACATTTTGTTACCGAATAAAACCGAACAAGTATAAATTTGTATTGGTATATATATTTTTTATATTCATATTTTTTATTATAGTAGTATCTTGCGGAATGGCATTTTTTTAAAAAACATCATTTAGAGGATTATCATACATAAATAGTTTTTGTACTTAATAAATTTTTATTGGCTTCTCAGAGAGTCCATTCTTTCTTCGAGTAGATTTGCATGTTATATAATATGTTAACTATTCAACATCTTTATGTTACAAAGTAACATTTGCAATTTATTTATTTTTTTTACTTTTGAACGCAAAACGAATAATCGTTAAAAATTTCAGTTTTAAAATGAAATATATTGGACTCTTTTTTTTCTGTAAACGCAAATATACATTTTTTTTGAAAACAAACCTTCATATATCAGATATTTAAGAAACACTAAGAACGTTACTTATACTACATACTATAGTTTAGAAAACGAAATGTAACATAATAGAGAAAGCTGTTAAAATATTCCGCTCGTGCCATATGAATTTTAAATAAAAAAGATAAGTTCAAACTTGTCTCTCTATGCAGTTACTTCGAAAATTGAAAAGGCATACGATCAAAAATCAAAAATTCAAAATGATACAAAACGATGTATCTTTGACTGATATATTTCATATAATTACGTGTATTTTGTCCAATATATTTCTCATAGGCAGAGAGATGCATAAGTGATTATCGGAAATATTAGGTTGATACAATATTCAAACAAGAATTAAAAAAAAAGTGAGAGATAGCGCACGCGCAATCGCTTGTCATAATTTCCAATTTATGCTTACAATACATTATCATGAGAAACAAGAGTTTCACCATTATCAACAGAAACTACGTATTCGTGGCGTCAAACATTTTCACGGACGTTCCATTTTGCAGGACTCGCCTATTTTATATTATGACTTGAAATTCAGCGCCCAAGTCCTTCAATCTTCAACTGAAAGCGGTGCGGTGATAAACACCCAGACGGACCAACGCTCGATTCTCGGGCGCTGCGATCGGCCAGCGATATCAGAATGCAGAACAACGCCGACCTTTGTGCTCCGCGAACGTGTTATCCCCATATTGACAGTAAACGCTTCAATTTCCGCGGCGCGCCGCCGACATCCGCCCAATCGTATTTCAGGCAAGAGTAATCCGATTTTTGAAGGGAAATCGAAAAGAAATTGTGACAGAAGACAACGGAATATTCTTTTCCTAATCCATCGGCGTGAGCTCCATATTGCCTTCTTAACTCATAAGTTACGATAAGCATAAGTAACTCTTTCAGGCGGTTTGCAAGCGAATGTCGCTCAACTTGTTTTCATATTTTTAGCAAGGGTTATTTTCAAAACCGATGTCTATTGAACATATTTTTCGAAGTTTTCGTCTGGAAAACTTCGAAACTTTCATCTCGAAAAGGATGAAAACTGGTACTATAGGAAATTATGTGCGATTACTAATGGTTGTCAAATACATCTTTATTAATTTAACGGTGAAAAGAATTAAAACTACTGATTTGGTTGACTATTTGAATTATTTTTTTTTCTGAATTGATTTAATCTATATGTGTGCATAAGTTAACTAAATAAAACTGATCAAGTTACGCAAAAAAGTATATACAAAAACAATGTACTTGTTAAAATTAATATAGTACCTACATTGTTAGTTCAATCACAAATGAACTAGGTGCTATTACGAACGAGTTTTCGTTAATATATATAACTACACAGTTTTGATTAATTTAACGCCAACTAAGAGAAATTCTCTCTTAGTTAGCGTTCATTTTTTAGAATGTAGAATATATTCTATCAAGTTAGAATACAAAAAAAATAACTAGAATTCCTAAAATTATATTTAAAATAAATGTTTGCCTTATTATTATTTATATCACAATTAACATGCCCAAATAGAGTTCTGCTTTATTTATAAAAAAAAAAACATAAACAATTCTGTAGTCCATGTGAGCGGAGTGGTGAACATGGCTATTAGATTAAATATAAAACATAGTTAATATACATTTCCATAGATTGTATATATTATAGTGGATAAATCTCTGGCAGTTAGTAAAAAGAGAACTAATAATAATTAATAAGAAATTCATCTCTTTCTTTGATGTTCAATAAAGTTAGAACGGGATATATGGTTGTTATGTATTAATAATTAAATATTGTTATATTTGCAAAAGACATGTCCTATTTTTACTCAATTAATATACATTTTATCGATCCGAAATATGGAACCCTTTATGCGTTAGTTCGCTTCGCAAGTGGGCGGATTTTCAAAAAACCTTTGTCAATTACCTGGTATCCACAAACATAGGTACTAGGCATATTTTGTGAATCCCGATTGTTGACTTAAAAGAAGCGTTGCAATTTTCAGGTACCCACAGATTTCCCATTGATGTTCTGAATACTTCATTTTATCCAATACTATTTATAAGTAAATCTCTTTAAGTTTAGTCGAATGAGTTATTGGAATCGGCGCTAATTCGTTTCCAATATGAAGCAAAACAGCTTTAAGAGTTTCTAGTTGATGAATCTTCAAAGAATCTCCACTCATCGTTTTTAAAGGTGTTAGGTTTTAATACATCAACCAAGCATTTAACATTGGAACAGTACATCATCGAGTCCTCATCGTCTTTTGTAAAATATTTCCGGAACTCCTTTTCTTCACTTCGATGAAAGTAGGACGATTCGATAAAAAGTAGACGACATACACGCCGTTAACCCAGAACGGTTAACCGCCAGATAGTTTTGATGCCCACAGTCACCACGTGGAGGTGCCCTGGTTGCAGGCACAAACGAGCATGCCCTTAAAGGTATTTTTTGTCATTTTTAGCAATTTTCAAGGTCATTCACATTTTTTTTAGATTGAGAACGGCTTATGATCTAAATACACTTTAGATTTGTATTGAGCTAATCACAATACATAAAAATTATAATTGGTTTTAATTTAAAATTTATTTTATTACTTTTCATTCAATTTTTACTATTTTTTACAATTTACTCGATATTCGTGGGTGTACGGCCCAAACTGACATGAAATTTAGATTCAACGGGTCGAAATACATGCCGGTAGGTAGGTGGCGTCTGATGTACAAACAATGTTCTTTTGTGTGTGCTGATGTAATCAATCTATCAATTGAAATAAGTAACTACCCTTCCCACCTCACCTCAGAGGGCGGCGCGAGGGCACAGAGGCGAAGCCAACTGAACAAATCTAGCGCATATCGTTAGTCAATAGCTACATGAATAATTGTTTATGTACCACTTGAGTTAAAATCGGTTTATTTCGTTCATGACTTCTTTTTTTATTCATTTAGTGCCTATCTGTATTATTTGCAAAAAGGCAGAGGTAGTTGTATCAGTGAATGAGAAAGTTGTAGTATTGTTGGCTGATGTTGATGTTGAAGACCTAGTCTACATGCACCAAAAGTATAAGGAACCAAAGAACAAACCAAACACAGCACAGAAGGTTGTTAGTTTCTACAATTCATGTAAATCGCCGATACCTTGTAACATAAATATTTTAAGAATAGCATAAAAATATGTAACATTGCATTGTACTGTTTAAAAATAAATTCACAAGTATTTATTTACAATTTATTTTTGTTTTATTTTATCTAAAACTTGTCACATATGTCAATTACAAAAATGATTAGATTTATTTTTAGGATTTAATTTTTGACAAGAAATTAGATATTTTAAATATGATACTAGATATTTATATAAATATTATAAACTGTAATAATTTAAACATAAATCGGTATTATTTTGTGTTTCTTCTCATAGCATTAACATTAGTTTTTGTTTTCTATAATTGCTCATAGATAAAATATACCACATCATACGGCCGTGCTAACTACGATCGGAGCTGGTAACGGGCGGAGAAGAATGTCATGCTGGTACAAATTTTCAAAATGAATGAAATACGTTATGTCTGTATTGATAAATCATACTCAAGTTTGAGTCCGCATTTGAGTTAGCACTGGAGATGCTGTCCTAAGTAATACGATGTACTTCAGTTCACTCTTAAATGTGGGAACATATCAAATATCAATCACCCGTTACAAGAGATTAAGAGCAGAGCGAAGTTTAGGACAACCCGTCATATGCGAACTCATAGGCATTCTCAGAGTTGAATGCGATTTATTAATACGGACCTTAATCAATTAAAAAATGTTACTAAGCACCTTTTCCACCATCTCCTTTTAGAATAACTTTTAACAAAAAGTCACTTTTAAAATTAGTTTCACGTCCTCCTTTTAACGGTCTTTTAACCCTAACAACTGTTAAAAGCAGAACGTTAAAAGTGAGTTTTTGTTAAAATTCGCTTTAAAAGGAGATAGCGGGAAAGGCCCTTAGTGGATTTAAACAAAGGTAACTTAGTTGTCATTATAATGTTACCAATTAATTTTAAACAAATTTTATAGCTGTTTCAAGTAAATTAATTAGATCACAATAAACATTATATGGCTCAAATGCAACAAATTCTAAATTGAATTTATTAAGATGAATTAATTACTATTATCATTTCTATATCGTACTGATCATGGTCTTGGTTGAATTTATTAAAATGAGTTAGTTATTATTATAATTTTCTTGTTGATAATGACCAAGTATCAATTTAATTTGTTAAGATAAATTAGTCAATATAGCCATTTTTCATAGTAGTACTGAATAAGATTTAAATTGCCTTAGTTATCTAATAATAATAAGAACAATACAGTTGACTAGTCCATTGAATAATAATAATCAATCAAAATCATCTTATTCAAACTGTTTAAGATCTTGTTAAGCCCGTATGGAGTAAAGATACTTGACAAGAGAATCACAATTTTATCAGAAGCAACCAATTTTTTTTATTGAGTGTATTTATATCAAGGCCTCTTTGTATATGACATTCCTCGTTTTTTTTTTAATGGGCGCAAATCTTTCCCGGGCGGCGACCTACTCCTTGCCGATGGCCCGCATGCTCGTTTGCCCCTTACAAATCTCATATTGCGCAATAATTTGATATATCAAACGGCTTACTCGACGTAAGCCATTTAAGCGCCTCAAAAACGTCTTTCTTCCGTCTTGATTCACCATCATCGTCACTATTTATTTCATACGTTACTTTGTGTAACATAGCATATCCTATAACTTGGCCAGATAGAATTATCATGAATTCTAAAATATATATATGCAAATTGAATAAATGGTTCTTTGAAATAAATCGAAAGGAATAAAAACAGACAGAGAGACGTGTTTTATAAAACGAGTATCATATTGATATTAATGTAAATTTTTCGATTTATTTCAAATAATATTGGTTTTTTTATACTATGTGTGAAGTATATATTATATATTGTCGAAAATTACATTTCAAGGTTTAGCATTAGCAAATCGTTAGAAATAAATATCTGTAAACTTATGAAAATATCATTAATATATCGATAAATACGTCGCTGGCAATCGCACGCACAAAATTTGAATTAGCATATGTTTATTCTAAATTTCTTCTATAAAATAGATAAACAAAGTAGTTTTGAAAAAAATGCTTAATGTATAGACACGGCTTGTTTATGATTTTATTATATGAAAGTATAGACATTTATATAACGAAAATACCACTCACTCAGTCATCGCGAGATCTCCAAAACTATGAGTCCGATTGAAACACAAATTAGTATGATGATAGTTGTTTATACAAAGTGGAGACCCACTTAAAATTTTAAAATTATTTTGTGAAGGGGGTAAAATTTTGTTTGATTTTTTTTTATAGGGAGAAATACGTCTATGAAATTTGGTATTAATATTGCTTATTCTAAATTACGGAGACACGTTCACACAAACGAGAACCAGGACCTAGAAAGAAATTGACAACACTACCGGGGTGAAAATCGAGTTTGTATCGGATCGGGATTAGGACGAAGAACGGAACCGGGGTCGAAATCGAGAACGGTACAGGAACCAGAATTGAAATCAGGCATGGGATTGGAAATGAAAGCAATGTCTTTCCTTATAAAAGATGAGGGAACACATTCTATGTCTACGCGTGCCAGGGCGGAAAGCTAGTAAGATATAAGTTGATGACGTGCGGACATCACTCGACAATATTCGACGTCGCGTAGGTATTCACTACAAATCAAGCGAAGGAGGCTTATGACATGCGAAGAAGTCCGATGATTTTAAATGAAATTTAATTACAAAATTACACTCTCGTTCTGGCTACATAAAGTTCTAAATGGAAGAACAAAACAATTAGCTAATTACCTTTTTCATATGAGACATTAAGGATTTTGTCAAGAACCAATTGCGGTTATCTTTTACATCGTAAAACGTAATGTTACCTAAATTTTTAACCGTACGCATAGGAAATTCAGAAAACAGACACTAAAAATATAAAATAATATTATCAGACTATTATATAATAATGTCTTTATCATTCACGTCTACAGAGAATATACCCGTATGTAAATTTAAAATCATTATTAAAGAAATAATTTGTATAAAAAAGTATTAACTACACAATTTATAAATATTTATAGTATGAATGCTTATATACATAACAGAACAGCAACATCTTGGAATTTTTTTCTCTTCGTAATATTTTTATATTTGTTTTTTGATTGTTTTTTTTTGAAAGGTAACTTCCTCGTGATCAATTGATAAATATTTATATATACTATGAATTATTCAAATATTATAGCCTACTTTATTTGCTATTAATAACCAACTAAATAACTATACTTTAAATTTGAATTAAAAAATATGATTATACCAACTACGTCATGATTTGCTTACTTATTTTTTTACCACAAACTTCAATTAGGTCAAATAGACGCCTTTCTCTTTAAATTCTTTTCACGAAATGGTATCCAGGGAATATTATTTTTTTTTATTAATCCACATGCCGTATTCCGCCTTGACAAAGAAAAATACCTACTCAAAATGATATTTGTGTCTATGATTTCAGAATTCTTTACCTTCGATTCGTTTCCCTGGCGACACTAATTAGATTTCAAATTAGTCTGGCACATAAATAGAGGCTTTCAGCCGTAAAAGCGTTTTTTCGCTATCCGTTTCAAATTAATATTTTGTTAAATTCGACTTCGCGTCTTGAGATTAGTGTAAACCTTTCGTCTGACACGACCTGAAAATGGATATAATTCAATTTACGCTCCAGATATCCGAAGAGAGCTTGGGCAATCCAGGGGAATTAGAAGTACACTTCAAACTATGACCATCAAAATTTTAATAATCCACAGATTTCATAAGGGAACGAAGATTATGACATTTTCGTTTGAATGGATAACAACAAGTGATACTTATTCAGATTACAGTAAAAATTATAATTTTGCCTACGTCGAATGGTGAGGCTACGTATTTAAGTTTGGATTCATCGCGCGTACATTGCCTAATTATTAATTGTGGATACTGTTAATAATTTTGGGTTCTTCAGCTTTTCTGCAACCGTAAACTTCAGATGATGCGTCCAGTTTTAATGGGTGATGTAATATTGTGTCTTTTTTCATCATCTTATACCACTTGTCTTGAGGGTATATATGTGGGTCGGTATATAATTTTTTTTTCATTTAACTTGTTTTTTTTTGTAAATTTTATAAGTGTTATTCATTCATTTCCATACTTGTTTCTCATCAAAACTATACAAAACTTATTATCTGACCTTTACAATTCCAGAGCATTCAACAACATTCATATATTATCGAATCGAAGCATTAATTGTGAAGGCATCGATATTCTTTTTCTGTAAAAATCAATCAAAGGAGGATAATATGTAACTATTATATTGCTCGTTCCCCAGGTACCATTGAAATATGCATAGCGGCGGCCATGAACGACTTTGCTATCATCTCACTGTGTGTGGGCACATCGAGATTTACGATGTCTACAGTAACCGGTAGCCGGAGTCGTAATGGTTTATTCTGCACGCCACGACGCGATAAAACGTTCGTTCGCGTTTATTACGTACTGTAAGCGCCCGTCATGGCTGCGCGAAATTGGACCATAAATTTTTAATTATGCGCCCGGTTAAAACTTACTACTTATCATATCGACGAAATTACAGATGCACTAATATATGTGTATATAATAATAGATTGACTGACTGACTGACTAATCATCATCGCAGAGTCCAAACTGTCTACTTAAAATTTTGTATATATTTATATATAACTGATTAAAATTATTTTAAGCAATTGCAATACATCAGAAACACAATATCACAATACAAAAAATTAAATATACGAATAACGTATTTGACATGCTTTATTTTTACGTAATTCTGACCGAATATAATATATTATTACAAAATCCTTCACTTAACAAAATGCTAATAATGTATAACACAATTTTTTGCTTTACATTTGTTAAAAACTAAAGTGGAACAGTTAATTAAGCGTGAGTCTAAAAATTTTAAACTCACGCGTAAAATTGTTCCTTTGTAACGTTCAGTGGAGCTCTTACAACTTTAAAACTCTTAAAGATTACAGATTGCCATTCCCCATATTAAAAACTTTTTAGACGTAAAGGAATAACTCAAAGCAATAAATAACGGTAAAAGTCAACAACAAAAACAATCGGTTGTGTGTAAAGTCGGTTTACGGGCGATAATTTCACGTTATCTTCCACTCCATCGACCGATAGAATGGAAAGAGAGATAGATGCTTTACAAGCCGAACACTTATGACGCCTCTCTATCGCTCGTTCCGCGCTCTCGCTTGCACGCTTGGCTCAAAGGGAACGCGACAATGAGTCATGCTTAACGTGCACAACGTCCCGGTTTGGCCGGGATAGTCGCGGTTTCAGGCAGTCTATCCCGATGGCCCAGCAACGCCAACATATTCCCGGTTTTGCAAGCAGACCCAACGATAGTTTAAAATTTATTTTTTCCGCTCGAAATGCGTGGCCCGACGCCCCGCACGGAGAGGCAGATGATGACAGAGCGCACCCCCCGCCCGCGCGATGCTGTACCAACGCGTGTGAGCAGTACAGATATATCCTTTCTACCCAAATTCTTGTAAAACACTAAAAATATTTTTTTATTAGATACATATTTCCGCAGATGTGTCCCGGTCTGACAAAATAAATAAATGGTCACGTTAGTCATGCCTTTTCGTGCATAAGCCAGCGTTCATGGATTTATCGTTATCACGTCAAAAACACTACACGGCCGTCAAAATAAACCGTTGACAAACTCTCTGGCCGACTTTAGCTAAACTTCAAACAGACAAAAAAATTGGCCAAGAGCGTGTCGTATTATGTTCACTGTAGGGCTCTGAAGCCATTGTTACAAATAAATGTACTACAGATGAAAAACCTACGCTGTCATTCTTTTTCCCGCACACAATATGTATAAGCACTATAGTCACCTAATAAACAGAGAAACAAGTAGGAATGTCGACCATAACTCTTAAAATAATTTAAACTAAAAAGCACTAGCAGATGAGCGTATGTATATTCATGGTACTTACGTTATTTTGTTGAGAAACACAATTTTTCGGCAATAACTCAAAAAACGGTATATGTGACGAACTTCAAAATAATTTTCGTTAAAAGTATTTATTAAGCGTTACCTTCGTTATTTTTTTCATATTATTAGAGTTACGATTTAGAAAATAGTAAAGGGACACCATTTCTACTACTTTCGGAGCGATTATTTCCGAAATTGTTCAATTAATCAGAAAAATTGCCACGTAACCTTAAAATCTTTTTAAAAGAACTCTCTCAATATGTGCCACTCCTTGATGTTTGCTGAAAAAAAATTTTTTTAGGCCTCTGTTACATGTATGGAGTTCCCCCTCTAGAATTATTTATTTTTGTTATTTAACCAACCAAATTAAGTAGCGACTTGTAAAAGACATCTACACTATGAATTTCATTAATATAGGTTTTGTAGTTTTTGAATAAAATGCCTGTAACATACGGACGGACATGACGAAGCTATAAGGGTTCCGTTTTGGCCATTTTGGCTCAAAACTATTTCTGTTATGACACATTTCTCTCTACCTGTCGCTTTAAAAAGCAGCAGCAGATGAAGAAATATGTGCTTTCACTACCGCGTGTTCAATTACGCTTAATAAAGTAGAGTAAGTTTATAAAGTTATAAACAATGTATTTGGGTTTCCTTTGCACGATTTGATCATTAAAGTCCAGCGAATAAAAATACAATTTTTTTTAAATTCTCATTTTAAGCAAAAATATCACTGCGAACGTGACGGTTAATATTTCACTCATTTAACTTGTTCCATAAATTTATTTACATTAAATTAATTATTCTAAATACTAAAATACTTTTTTTTTATTATTTTACTCGAACCAGATTTGAATTTATAGTAAACATGTTTCATGTAGAAACATGTGCGATATTTTCATATAATAATTAATTTTACTAGATTTTATAATGTCGGTTTCTAACTTTAGTCGTATATATTTTTTTTCCGGAAATGATTTAGCACCCGTCTTCAACCGTGAAATATGATAGTTAACCTTTTTCGCACGGAAAGTCCGTGATAAACTACGTACCAAACACGAAGAATAGCTTTTAACTTAATGGCTTTTGTTAGGTTGCAGTTATAAGCGTTGTAAAAAAAATGTGTAAAATTAAAACTATTAAATAGTGTACGCTTAAATCTTAATGAAGACGAAAAGTCAAATCAAACATATTTAATAACATTTTTATGTATAAGTTTTAATAGAATACGTCAACACATACAAGAATTAAGCAGATTTTATTAATACTCGGTTTAATTTAATTTCTCTTTTGAATTGAATCCAATTGAATTGTCCTGCTTATAAAACTTATGAAATGCCTTCTAAGTATCAACTCTTGATTTGGTTAATATAATTACTAGGAACGTAAGTTATACTCCTGGAATGATCCTTAATCAAACTGAATAATTGAATACATCCCGAGTAAAATGTCTGATCAATAATTTACTTTGTTTCTGAGAATAATTTATCTAGTTTAAGTACCTACAAATGAGCAGATTACATTCATTCTTGAATATTCGAATTGATTCTGTTATCCATTTGTCTTTTATCAATCGAGGTTTACAATAAAATAGTGCGTTTTATGACAACATTTTTATTGCATTTCAAAATAACTCGTTCGGCTCATTTTAATTTAACTCCTGTAATTCCCCAGACTAGTGCTGGAGGCTTGGAAGCTTGTATCGGCATCCAAATGCTTGCATGTTTTTTCCAGCCCAAATCTTCAGGATTTTGATATCTTCCGAGCCACGACTGGACCTGGTGATATACTCGGAGACTGTGAAAACGAGCTGCATCTTGTGTTGGAGGCAGCGATGATAAACTAAATTAATTTTTGATCACTGTCTTGGCAAATCGTTTATATCGCATGCCGTCTAGTGAGTCGTCTTTATTACCGCCGTATAAAGCTACCAAAAAAAGTTCGCCAACAAGAATGAGCAAAGATGGATCGCATGTATTTATTTTTTATTTACAATAAAAAAAAAGATCATAAAACTAAGTTAAACATTTCGATTTGACCGGATTCTCATGAGCATTGGCGAACCCGGTCAACTCTGAAACGCTGTAACAGCGTTTTAGATGAATGAAATAAAAAAAAATTAAAGAGAAAAATCTTCCTCAAAAGACCATCTACAAGATTGGTCGAGGTATTTTTTTTTGTAAAATGTATAAAAAAAAGTTATAGAACAAAACGGAAAATTTTTATAGGATATTTCTCACTTTTTTGCTTATAACTTCTTTAATTTTAAATTTAGGACAAAAAGTTATATGAACATATTTGTAGGCAAAGCGATTTGCTACAAATTATGAGTTTACAATATTTTTTGTAGGACGCATAGTTTCCGAGATATCGCGAAAAGGGTGTTTACACCTATTTTTCCAAGATGGCGGCCGCGGTCAAGGACGGCAACCCCACAAAGTTGGGGTTAAGCTTTTATCGACCCCTCACATATGTCCCAAAAATAAAATTGCGTCCTATAAAAAATGTAAAGCTCATGTAACATTTCAATGCACTATTATCCGACAACAGTTTTTACCGCGAATCCTCAGATACGGCTGGTTAGATAGTGACTATTTTTTATTTTATTATATTTATTTTGTTTTTCTAACATCGCTCTTAATTGTTGAAGCATGTAAAGTTGTACATAACGTGTAGTTTAGGTTTTCGATTATATTATTTATTTATTGATATAATATACAAATAATGCATTTATATATGTACATGTAATAATGATTAAAAGTAAATATTAGTTGCTATTGTTATTACGTTTGTGAAAAATATTTGTGTTTGATGCTTATCGATTTCAATTTATTGGGCTGTTCAACGATACAAGTAAACTTAATCTAACTAACGGCTTTTACATGTCACATTATTTATCAGCAAAAATGTAAATTAATAAAAATAAAATCGAACAGCTTACTTCCTTTTTATCTATGCAGCTGACGTGACCCAATACCGTTCAGTAAATGAATGCAATCGAACTTCGAGAATACCAATTCCTAGACATCAATCACGATCGTCACGATTGATCAGTGTGATTGCGAGTCGTTTTTGGGAAATGAGCTCGTGGTGGATAGATAGTGACGTCATAGAAATAACAATATCGATTAAATCGTTCAAAATTTTGAAATTACAATCAAATTATTAAAAGTTATTTTCATTACAGAGTGAACGAGATCATTAGACATATGCGTACAGTTCCACTAAAAATACGTATTCTGCTAATTCAGACATCAATAAGAGTTTTTTTATATAAAAAAATACTATAAAAAAATTGCAAACAGTTTTAAATGAATTATATTGTGCAACATAAGCTCGTCCCGTGCATTCTATTTACATTTTAGTATTGGTACCTTTCTTTTTTGCCTTTTAATATTTGCCGACCACGCGACCATGTGTAAACATAAATTATAATGCATCGCATTTTATTTTAAAAATTATTAAGAACCGGACCACAGCGCCACCTATTGCATTCAACTTTTGTAATCTTCGTGGATATAAGTCATTTTGATCCATGAATACATAATTTATTAAAAACTCGACGACAACAGCACTTCTTATTTGTCATCGTTTTGACGAAATAAATATAACTCTAAATTTTATTTTACTCGTTGAAAAGTTAATTTAGATGAACAACAATAAAAATAATTTAATATATTTATTAAAAAATTTTAATACATTTTAACACAAAACAGGTCTACAAAATTCACCGAATTTTTGTGTGTACTTGATTACAATTACATAGATGCAACTGTAATCATAAAGTCACCACAAACCAATTCTGCATAATATTCTGTATTGTATTTTATTTTTTTTGGAATAATATACTTTCACTTTTATTCGTGTATTACGCACCTAAAGGTAACGGATGCTGGCAAAGTCAGTCTAGTTATCCTCAAAGTTGCACAAACACTTCGTACCCATAAATCGTAAGAACCTCCAGTAACAACGGACTTGCCGATTGACGATAAAAAAACGTCGTACCATTTGGAGCCCTTACAATAACGAGTTGCGGAGTGCAACTCGACAATACGGCGACAGAACACATACAATCTTTTATGCGTACAACAGTTCGAGACAAAATAAAAATACGGGTAACAACGAAATACAAGCGTTGACGAGTTACAACGTACCTCGTACAGATTATTACAGACACAGGTATTTTCTGGTAAATAAACAAATAAAGAACACGACCAAGTTATAGGTATTTGTTTTTTATATATACTTCATTTAGTTTATTCTGGACAGAAAAGTTTTGGTCTTTTACTTATTGCACGAGATCTTCTGATATTTCATGAGTTAGGTAATTCACTTTTAAGTAGCCCTCGAAACAAATACGAAACGAAGTTTGATAATGAGATTGGCCAATGAAAGCCAAATATAGATGGCGCCTAGATAGTAATCTCTTATCATTTGTGTTACAAAAGATTGTAACAATTGATCATTTTATTTCTTCTATAACTTCTTTATCGACGTATGAGAGAAATTTTCGTCGTCATGTTTTTCTGTTACGCGCCATGTTTATTTCTGTCACTTGTTTATGTTACGCGCCTTGTTTATTTTTAAAACTCAATAGTGAAGTGAAAAATATTATTTTATTAATAAAGCGATAGGCAAAAAAAATAAAAGGATTTATTCTAATTGCAGTGGATTTCTAACAAAAGTAATTATATCTTTTTTTCTAATACATCCAACACGTGGGCGTGATTATGGTATTTATTTTTTTAGGTTATTTCAGGTTAACCTTGGTTTTTGATTGTAGGTATCGATAAATGTATATAATTTCATTAAAACTAGCAATTATTAATTAATACGACTGTTAATCTAGTAAACATCAATTAATTGTAATAATAAAAAAAATAATTTGTAAATAAACTATACACACTTACAAAATGAAAACATTTTCTTTTTTTTATAATATATAGAATTTATCAATGAAAAACAGTCCTCAAACATCAACAACAAGATCCGGCACTACAATTGATGGAGTTTTTACTAGGTCACTAAATTCCGTGGAATGTAAACCATTATTTCGTATTTTAGTTACAATAAGCCATTAATTGCAAAAATATATAATAACGATATTAATGATAATGATAATTCTCTCATAATTAATGAAATACTATAATAATCTTAATAGCAATAATAAGGTGAAATAATTAAATTATTTGTGTGCATGTCTATGATAATAAAATAGCGTTAATTTAATATAAAATAATTTTTTGCTTAAACTTTATCTAATTTAGCTCTATTTAACCTATTTCTGTAAAGTTGTAAATAGTGGATCTTTTTCGAAAAAAAAAGAAGTTTCACTTCTTACTTGTGTACACTAATATACACATGCATTTTTTATTTTATTTCTGCGGAGATTCAATGCTATTTGTCATACTTGTATGACTTTTGCTAATGACATTAATTCACATCAATTCCATTCATGACATTAATTCAAGACAAAATAAAGTGTAGATTTATTTGGATATTTATATTCTAATACTGAAAAAACAAAGTAAAATTTAAAACTGTCAACTAAATATGTAATTTTATATATTTTCACTTAGCTTAAATTAATATTCACCAGTGTATTTGCTGATTTTTTCATAACCATCATCCACCAAATGTTACGATGCAGCTTCGTAGCCTCCTTGATCGGAAATTTTCACAACAAAGCTTTATATTTGATCAAAATAATTGTAACTTTTATGGGACAATATAATAGTCGGGGAAAATAGCTGTAATACCGCCAATTTGCTAATTGCTAACCGTTTACATAATCACTCGTGCAATAATCAAGTTAACTTCACGCGTCTGCATTTTTTTAGCGCTAGAAGTAGATATGCGTCTACACAAATTAAAATGCAGCAAGTTACAGCGTTGTATCCATTTGCGGTTGAACTGCTCACATTGGCAATCGCTGTAAAATGATATGTTACCGTGTCTGCACCCTTAACAGGATGTTATGATCTAATGTGTTGTCTGTTTTGTGGTGTTCGCGCCGCTCTGGTACCCGGTTAATATCCAACCGCGTCCCTAGTTTTCGTTCGCTAACAAGGTGCCTTTTTATCCTAATACTTATGTAACTGCCCGACAGAAGCTAAGCACTTCAAGTTCAGTTAGTTAGACTAAAAATACCCCCAGCAATCTGTACGACCCGGACTTATTTGCCGTCGGAGCTGTCCGTTTAATCACATTAAAAAGTCGGCCGGCCTCGCGAGTCGGTTTTCCGCGCCGTAATTGGACGGACGGGACCTAAGTGCCGATCTTGTAAAAGGCCAATTTGTTTGCCTAATTGTAATGAATTCAGCCTTGACTCTCTCGTAGGCCGTCGTTAATCTTTTACTTATGTTAAGTACTTGTTTGTATTCAGTTCTCTGCGACCGTTGAGGTCGTCACGAAGTTCTCGACTTCGAATTTGTAACGAGCCGAAGAAGACTCGACGAATTCCCGATATGAAAATTCTCACGACGCCCGTCGAGACGGCGAAGTAGACGATGAGAGGGAATCTCCACTT